>JNEM01016967.1:0-12060 GCA_000697335.1 Conidiobolus incongruus B7586
TACTTTAATTAAAAAATTATCTAAATACTTTAATATTAGTTTTATAATTATTTTATATATATTAAAGTTTAAACTTAAATTATTAAATAAAAATATAAAATAAATAACTTATAATATAATTAAAGCTTAAAAAAAGTTAAAGTAATTATTATTAAATAAAACTTATTAAAATATTACAAGAAGTTTAAATTTTTATAATAAATAATTATAATTGATGAATTTTAAATTTTTATATATAATCTATTATTAAAACACAAATAAAAATGTTAAATTAAGTTAAATTAACCTCCTTTATAAATTTTTTTAAATAAATATTTTATTAATAAATGAATGTTAATTATTGTAATAGATTATAATAGTATATGTTACTTTTATTTAATTCTTAAAGGAAAATTAATTAATAATAAACTTTATATTATTTTTTTAAATAGGAGTATTTTTAATTAGGATTCTCAATATAATTTAAGAAAACCTATTATTTTATATGATAATTATAAAATATATAAATCTAAAGCTATAAAAAACTTTCTAATTAAAAAAAACTAGAAAAAACTATTATATCTAGTATATTCCTTAGATTATAACTTATATAACTATAATTACTTTAGGTAATTAAAAAACCAGCTTATAAAAAAGAAAATTTCTAGAGGAAAATTTAATTAGTTTATAAAATATCAAATTTTTGGTCTTTAGTAAAAAGAATTATTTTTTAAATATTAAAAGTTTGTTAAAAATATAACAAATAGTTATTAATAATAAAAAAAACTATTAAATTTATATTATATTTTTATTATTATATATTATATATCAAAATGTTTATTTATATTTAATCACAAAAAATTCCCATTATTAAAAATACAGAGTAATAGAATAAAATAATTATAATCCCATATTTAGATTCAATTTTAATTAAATTTTTAATGTTTTAATATTAAAAATAAATTTAATAAAAAAGGTTTATAAATAAATTATAAAATAAATAAATAACTTTAATTAAAAATTAATCAAAGATATAATATTATAATCAGGCAAGTTATTTGATTGATCAACTTAATCACTATTCATTTCATATTACTTGATAAAGTATGTTAATATTAGTAAACAAAAAACTAATCAAAATGTAGATAATTTCAGTTTTAGTATGGTTAAATAAAGTTCTAATTTATTCAAAATTATTAACTAATTTGAAATTGATTAATATAATAATATCAATTTCTTTAGTTGAAAATTATTGATATGGCAAGATTATTAAAAATTTTTTTAACTTTTTATTATGACTTTCTACCCTCATATGGGGTTAATTGTTATTCGATTCAATACATAAAAAAAGAGAATTAAAAAAAATTATTTTCACTGTATTTTTTAATCAAATTTAATTTTATTTTTATTAATACTATTTTATATTATTATATACTTGAAATAAAAAAATAATACATTACAAAATCAGACTAAATAATTATAAATATTAAAATCCTAATTTTTCTAAATTTTGATTCATGATAATATCGTTAACCGATTCAATCACATGCTTCATTTGGGTAGTATCTGTTGCATGTGTAAAATGAGTGTAAACCTGATTCTGAGAGTTATTGTGCAATTTAAGGAACATTTTTTGGAAGAAAGAGCATGCCTCATCAAAGTCCGTATCAGCTCCGGTGTATTGGGGGAAATGTTTTTTGATTGGGGATATCTTGAGCTTTTCCTCGAAGAGGTCTACCTTATTCAAGAACAGAATGATTGCCGTATTCAAGAACCATTCCGAGTTGGATATTGATTCAAATAGTGTAAGTGCCTCCTGTACACGGTTCACTTTTTGATCTTCCTTCAACACTTGATCATATTCGCTGATGGCTGCGATGAATAACAATGCTTTTACATTATCGAAGCAGTGGATCCACTTACGGCGTTCGGATCTTTGCCCTGCAACATCTATCAACCTGTAGTTCGTTGGACCCATCTTGAAGACGGTCTCAACGATACCCATTGTCTTCATTCTAGCATTAAGGATGTCTTGGTCACCTGGTTGGTAGCTGGATATAAGGATCTTGTCCGCTTTGTCGAAGAAATAATCCATATTTACTTCAGTCTCAGTCATGAGCTTGAGTGTCGACTTGGTTTTAGGGTCGTTCCAAAATTGTATAATAAATCTCAAGTATATTTGGGGATCGAAGATATCCCACTGGGTATCCGGCATCTGAGGAAAGTCAGTAATTTTATCTTTCAAAGATTGATTCTCAAAAATAATATTATTTTGGTTCATATAGTCAAGAATTGCATGCATTGTGGTAATCATATTATACCATATTAATTTAGAATATGTATCCCTCTCGTCTTTTGTAAAATTTTGATTATGAATAAGTCTCATCTGCTTTAATACAGTAGATTTACCAGCCTCTCCAGTTCCTATATGTTATAATTAATGAATAATAATTATAATAATTAAGTATATTAATTACCTAATAACAGTATCTTTATTTCTCTACGATATTTTTCTGCTTCTAATTTCAATTGGTCTTCAACCAATTTATTAGAAACAAAAAATTCTGATTTTGAAGAACAACAAGCACCCATCACTAATTAGTTTAAATAAAAATTAAAAATAGTTGAATTGGAACTGACAACAAATGGTGTTTATATATACTCAAATAATGTGAAATCATTTGCAACTGAAATGATTTGGAGGAGCTAAGGAATATTTGAACTGATATTTAAGGTGGTTGAATGAAATATTCCAAATTAAGACTATGGTTATTTGTTTAATAAGATTATTTATTCAACTCCTCACTCCAATCATTGTAATTAATTGCGTTGTAATTTTATATCTTTTCTTGAATTCTATCTAATATTGGTAACTGAGTTTGATCGATCAATAGGATTAAAAGTATAAAAGGAAATCAAAAAAGTAGGGAGAATAACAATATCTTGTTTTAAATGATAAAATAATAATAATAATAATAATAATAATAATTAAAATTAATTATAAATTGTTAATAAAATTATTTTTTTAATTAAAATAATTAAAGTAAATTTTATTTAATTAAAAATAAAATAAAAATAATAAAAGATATTTGTTATTAAATTTCCATATTAAGTATTTCAAATATAATTGAGATTTTGGAAAGGTTACTAAGTAAATCTTATAATTATTGATTTCCAATATGTCAATATAACAATTGCAAATCTTTACATAAAGTTCTGATAATCTTACTTTAAAATTATTTAGATCTATAAACCAATTTCAATTGATATAAATTTATTTAATTATATATCTTTATTTATAAAATTGCATAATAATTTAGTAATATTTAATATTTTGACATTGTATTTTATGCATTTTCTTTATTTATTTTTATATTTAAATTTTTTTAATTATTCAGATTAATTTTTATTCAAATTTAAATCAATTTTAATACATTAATTAATTAATAATTTATAATCTGTTTCAATAATAGTTCAAACTGATTTATTTTTAATTGATATATTAATTAATATTTGATTTTGACAACTAAAATATAAAAAATAAATTTTCTTTAATATTTTTAGGTATTGTATATCATATTGATCAAAAATATTTTTAACCAATAATTATCATTTCAATAAAAAATGATATTCAATGAATTATAAAAAAAGGTAATATAAAATAATCAAATATGCAATTAATTAAATATGTATATATACCAAATCAAAGATTATAATTTGTTATAATAATAAATTTAATTTCAAAATTTCAAAATTACTTGAACATTAGATAATTGATTCTCAATTTAGTAAATAAATTAATATTAACACCAATATTGAACTTTGACTAAAAACAATTGAAATAACAATTAGCTTATTCAGGGGTATAAAAAATGGATTAATCACGAATAAATCGCTATTAGTCGTTTTAAATTTATTCCTATTTTGAATGTGTTTAAATAGAATAAACAACCAATTTAAACATTATGAATGATATTTATAGTTTTTAAATATATCATATCCTTTTCTCACTAATACCTAGTCATATATAATACTGAGTTCACAGCAATACTCATTTAACCATGAATTATATTGATTATATTCAACTAACTGCCTCTTTTTTGTTTATATCTTAGTTTTTAGTTAATTTCATATTATTTAATATGAAAGAATATTTTTATAGTAAATATTATAAATTTATAAATTTTTTTTAATAATTAGTTAAATATTTAATCATAATTAACCAAAATTAAAATAAATCATATTATAATCGAACCTGTATTGGGTGATATAAATGCAATGATTATATTAAATCAGCGATATTTAATTAAAATTGATTCAGGAGGACCAAAAGGAGATAAATGACAGATAATTTTTAGCTGAATCTTTAGTCTCCATTTTCATCAAGACTCAATCGGAACTTACTAAAAGCTGAAAGGCGGTATCTGTTTCATTAATCTCAAAAGATCTCAAAAATTTAATATTAATTTATAATTTGGGTTAAATTATAGTTTAGTTAGGATAAAAATAAAATATAATTGGTGTTTTGCTTATTTTTTATTTATATATTCAAATCAATTTGATAATTTAAATTAATTTAATATTTTACATTGTTTATTATAATCTATTTTTTAATCTTAGATTCAGTTTTTAATATTTATCCATAATGAATATCTCTTGTCTGTGATTTATATTGATATTATAATGTTAGGATTGAATTTATACTTATTTATCGAAATTACTAAAACAAAAATATGATGATCTTTAAACTAAGGTTTAATGTTATTATTCTTAACTGAATTTATATATACAATCTACAAATACTTTTTAAAATTTAACAAACTAATAATTATGTTTTTAATTTTTATTTAAATGAATATTATAATGTAATTGATATTTTTATTTATATTATTAATATAATTTTAATCTAAGAAAACAACTTGATCTTTATAATTATCATATATTGTAATATCTTTAATTAATAGATTAATGTTATTAAACATATATATAATGAATCAATATTTGAATCATTAACTATATTTATTTATTTTTGGGAGAAAAAAAAAGCTTATTGATTTTATAAATTAATAAAATGAGTCAAGTATTTAATACAAATATTTAAATTAATTTTCTAACTTATAATATAATTATTAAATTGATAATTCAATTTTTATCAATTTTATAATTTATTATATAAAAATTTATAATTTTATTAAATCTTATTAAAAATTTTAAAAATAAATTGTTATTAAATAAATTTTTTTTATAATTTTTATGATTTAATTTTCAATAATATATATATATATATATATATTTAATAAAAAACAAGTGATAATATAATAACATTTTTCTTAAAACTTATCTAGTCATTCTTATTAAATATATAGAGCAATAATTTTGTAAAGATTGTAATTTAAATTTTAATTAGAATATTAAAAAATATTTTGTGGTTCTACCAGTTGCTAATAAAACGTTAATAATAGATATGGAAGCGGCTTGTTTATGGCCTGTTTGGTAGTTTAGGTTAGAGCATTTTATTGGGTTTATTAAGGATTTCATAGGATTCACAGAAGACTAGGGGTGATGATAACGTATCTTTTATAGACCAATTGTCGGCTGTAGGTAATGTAAAGGAGTACATTGGGTTGCTAGAAGAATGATAACTTGAAGTGGTGAGATAGGTTTTTTGGGTTAAGACTCCATGAGGTAATAGTTTGCGAGATGAAGTTAGTCGGGCGGGTTACCATTTATATAAGCACAATATATAATATATATTATAGAGATTGAATAAAGTAATTATTTAGTTTGAAGAATCTAATAATTGATAAATTAAGTGATAATTTTTCAATATCAACATAGAAATTAAATAATGGCAGAATTTTAAAAACAAAATTAGATAAAAGTATTAATATATGATTTATAAAAATTAATACACTATTTTATTATTAATAACTCTCTGATATATTTTTTTTAAGTTTTTAACACTTTAAAACAATTCTTTTTATTTAAGGCTGAAATTTAATATTTTACAAAATAATTTAATTTGCTTATAAGTGTATTTTTCTTATAGGTATATTTTTCAATTTCTTAAAATAATTATAATTACATAAGTTATAGTTTAATGGATATATTAAATTTGGTAGCTTTTTCTATTTTTTTATAAAATATCTTTTATAATAAAATTATGTTATATTTTGTAAGTATTTTAAAATATAATAAATATTTTTATTTTATATTAAGAATATCAATTAAAAAAATTTTTATTTATATTAATATAAAGCTTATTATTATTTAATACATTTATAAAAATCAACCCAGAAAGTAATATAACATTTTAATCTATTAGAAAATTAAAGTTTAATTATTAAAAAATATATATATAATAGAGTTTATTAAAGGGGTTGTTTTAATTTGATAATTTATGTTATTTTTCAAAAATAATATAACAAAGAATACAAGGTGTAATAATTATAATGATAAATTATAGAAATCTTTGCTTTTATATTTTAATTTTTTTTATTTAGCTATAACCAGATTAGGTTTTTTATTCTTTTGTTAAATTATAAGATTTTTTTTATTTTTATTAACTAATCTAAGATTAAGCTTTAATATATATGATATTCTTATATAATTAATTTCAAATCATTAAAACAATATTCTAACTTATATATAGAATTGTTTTTAATATAATTATTCTCGATTTTATTTATATAATAAAGTAATCAAAAAAATTAGTCTTAATTTTAAGTAAATTTTGAATAATATCCATTCTAGTTTTAAATTAATAAAAATCTAAGGATAAATGATAATTTCATATAAAATATTTCTTTACAAATTATTTAGAAATCATAAAAAATTTGAAAAGATTTGTGATTAAGTTTTAATAATATTTAAATGATTATTTCTAACAATATTTATTTAGTTTAGATATAATTAACTTTAACCCTATATTTTTACCTAAAAAATATTTAACAAATTTTAAAACCTAATTATATAGTTAATATATCAAAAAATTATAAAATTCGTTATATATTCTTTATTAACTAATATTAAACCAAATTAATTTACAATCTAAGTTTCATTATTTAATATATTATTAATGAATTTTATTTATAAGATTAGCATATTTATTATTTCAAAAAAAATATTTTTTAAAAGTTGAATAATTATTCATTTTGATAATATATTATTCTTAAAATTTTACAATTTAATATTATATTGATATATATTTATTACTATCTTAATTTTTTAATATTTTTAATTTAAAAAGAATCTTTTTTAAATATATTTATTACCCAAGCGTTAATGTGTAATTTTATCAAAATTATATTGATTACAAGAGTTATTATATTTTATTATAAATATTGTATTTCGCAATATAAAAAAATTTATCATTTCATGAAAATTTTGGTAGTTTTAATACTTGAAATCAATACTATAGCTTTAATAGTAGGTTTTAATTAATTTATAGCTTTAAATTTGATATAGTCGTATTTAATTATTACATGATAGAATACGTTATTAATTTGTCTTATAATAAGTAATAATTTGTATTGAATCTAATTTTTTAATTAAGTTTAATTTTTATAAGCATCATGTATTCATAATTATTATTGATTTTAATTAATATTTAATTAATATATATTTATTTCAAGTCAAGTACTGGTTGGAGGGGATTATGCATATTATTAATCTCTTAATTACCTTGACTCTCCATATCTTAAAATCAAAATAAATTATTAGAACTGATATGCAGAAGTTTCTGTTTATTAAAAATAATCAGCTAATCTAATATATATATTTGGAGAAATATAAATTTTCTTATTATATTTATATCAAATTCTGATGTTTTCTCAATTGATATTAAATAAGCAAATTCTTAATAATAAACTAGTAAAATTACTTATTAACTAATTTTTTTCATCAATTAATTAATAATATAAAGTTGATATATATTTAGTTTTGACTTTACTTATTTTTAATTAAAGGAGATAACTTAATCAAATAAGTATAGCTAACTATAATAGTCAGTTTTTATAGCTTTATTTGGTGTTAATCTATTGACTTTAAATCTTTTATTAACTTAATAATGATATCATGAATTTACTAGATTTAAGCACATATTGTAAATTTTTAATAACATTTAATATTATTTTAACTTGATATTGAAGATTTATGATTATTATTAAAAAATATTTCAATTATATTAATTTTTACAAATAATTAATTTGGAACTAGTTTATAGTTTTAATATTTTATTATAAGCTTCAATATTTTCATCTTTTAGTTAATATTTATTTTAAATTTAGTTTATAATTTTGATATTTAATTCTCTCTCAATAATATAATCTCAAAATTTTTTAATATTAAAATATCAATAATTAATGGAATTTTAATAGAAAATATTATATATTAAACCTTATAAAATAAATATTTTTAATAATATAATATATTTAAATTTAACAATTCATATATATATATGAATTGTTAAATTAAATTATAATGATTTAATTTAATATTTTAAATAATTATTATATATAGACTAATATATGCTTAATATATAAATATTGAAATTAAATAATCAACTGGTTTCAAAATCAAAAATGAAATCAATTTATAAAAAAAACTATAGAGTTAATTTTTTTTTGTTATTAATAAACTTATGGCTAAACTTTTGATATATTATTAACGCCTAATTAAACTTTTCGTTTTTTCAAAATGGAAACTAAATATTTCACTAATTAAGAAAAAAAATGTCTCTGTAATATCTTTTAAAAATATATTTTAATTATCTAAAGAAATTATAATTTTATTTATATAGGTCAAAATTTAATAAATATATTGGATATGTTACTTTTATTAAGTATTTTATATAGAACTCTTTATAATCTATTTTATATAAAATAATTATCATTCAAAATGATAATTTATCTTTATTTATAATATAAATAAAAATAAAGATTAAAAATTATGATATTGAAGAAATAAAGAGTTCGTTATTAAAGCTTATATCTTAGAAGATCAAATATGGCAGCTATATAATATTATAATCCATTTTTATAATTAATATTTATTAATAAATAAAGTACTTACTAATTGGAGTTTATTAAGGAGATTATTTTAACTTAGCTTGATATTTTGTTTGATTTTTTGAAAAATAATTATACTTAAGAGTTTAAAAATAATTAATTAAAATGATTTAATATAGAATATTTATTCTAAGTTATAATTCTATAATATTACTTTGTAATTTAAATAATAGGAATTTTTTATATTTGAAAAAAAAATAAATAATTTAATATAAAGTATGTAAAAATAAATATAAAATATAAAATTAATAATTCTTTTATTTATAATAACTTTTTGATATATTTTTGATAAAGTTCTAATACTTAAAAAATAAATCTTTTTATTAAAGAATAAATTTAATATTTTATAATCTAGTTAAATTTTTCTATAGAAATTTTCTTTCTTATAAGCTGGTTTTTTAATTACCCAAAATAATTATAATCATATCAGTTATAATCTAAAGAATATTCTAGATATGGTAGTTTTTTTTAGGTATTTTTAATTAAAAAATATTCTATAACTTTAATTTTATATATTTTATAATTATTTTATAAAATAATAGGTTTTTTTAATTTATATTAAAAATACTAATTAGAAATAATTTTATTTAAAAAAATAATATAAGTTTATTATTAATTGATATTCCTCTAAAAACTAAATAAAAATAGCTATTATTATAATAATTTTATATAATAATTAATATTCACTTATTAATATTATATTTTTTAAAATAATTTGTGAAAGGGGTTGATTTAGCTTAATTTATCATTTTGATTTATATTTTAATAAAAGATTATATAAAAAGATTTAAGATTTATTAATTATAATAGTTTATTATAAAAGCTTTGGTTTTTAATTATACTTTAATAAGCATTATTTAATAATAACTATTTTAACTTTTTTTAAGCTTTAGTTAAATTATAAGATATTTATTTTATATATTTATTAATTAATCTTAATTTAAACTTTAATATATATAAAATGCTTATATAACTAATATTCAAGTATCTTGATAATTCTTTAGCTAAAATAACAAGATATTTTCTAATATACTTTTTCACTTTATTAATAATTAAAAAAATAATAATTAAAATTAATTTTTTAGATTTTAATAAGTATTAAATAGTTTTTCTCTTAATCTTAAATTAATTTACCTAGTAATAAATTATTAGTTTAGATAATATATTATTATTAAAAGTTACTTATAAATTTTAAATAATTTTAAAGGGTTTATGGTTTAGTTTTACTAATATAAAAATAAAAGACTATTATTGATTATAATTTAATTCAAGAATAATTAAATTAAATACCTAATTTTAAAAAATGGTTTTTCTAATTAAAAAAATATTATATATATATATAATTCAACATTATATCTTCTTATTTGTTTGATATATATTTCTTTATTTAAAACTGATATTAAGTTTAAATAATCAGAAATTAAAAAATTTCCAATTTTTTTGATTCTATAATAATATATTTATTGATTTTCTATTAAACTATAATGAAATTATAAAATATTTTTTTTGTTTTTTTACTAATTAAATTAAATTTAATATTTAGTATATATTATATAATTATTAGATATATATTAAGTTATTATTATAATTATTTAACTAAAATAAAATAATTTTTTATATATTTTTATTTTATTAATAATTGAAAAAATATAATATTTAATTTTTATTTTCTAATAGAATATAATTATTGGCTTTTTTAGTTTTATTTTAAAAAATCTAATAATATTAGTTAATAATAAATTTAAATATAATTTCTATAATTACTTATAAAACTAAATAGTTTTAAAGATTTATAGCTAAGTTTTAATAAAATTATAATTATAAACTTTTGATATTTATTTTTTAATATAACTAAAATTATATATTAAATAAGAAGTATTTTATTAACAAAAGTGATAATAAATTAATATTTATATTTTTAATAATTTTTTATCAATAATTTAAAAATTTAGTTTTGATTATTTACAATAATTGATAATAAAGAGAATTTTATAATTTTAATATTATTAAATCATTACTAAGGCTTTTTAGTCATCCTATATCTTAAAAAGAATATATGGAACTAATTATTTATCTAAAACTAGCTTATATCAATTAACATACTAGTTTAAAACTAGAATGGGAGTTTTTGAAAATTCTGATAAACTTTGACAATTAATATTTATTGTGATTATTTCATTCATTAATAATATAAAGAATATATTACAATATATTAATAATTTAGCTTAAAGCTTCATCATGGTATTATATTATATATACTATTAAAAGTAGTTTAATAAGTGTAAATATAAAATGAATTTTATTATATAACGAAATTTGAAAAAAAATATAAAATAATTATGAATAAAGAATATTTATTTAATATATAGCAAAGTATAATAGATTTTAAATTTAATTATAATATCTAGTCGAATTTAAAAATCTTTTTATATTTTATTTTTTGATATTAAAATAAAATAATAATATATGTTAAATTAAATTGCATTAATAATTTCAATAAATAATGTAGATATATGGTTATATGATTTTTATGTATAGTTAAATTAATAACAATATATTTTTTTGAATCAAAATAATCTTAAATATTTATTTATAAATAAATAGACTGATGTATATAAATAAAAACCGTCAAATATACAAAGTTAGAGTGAAAAAGTTTAAATGAAATACAAATAAAAAATAGATATATTAAATATATCGATTAAAATTTTTTTTTCAAATTATACTGGTTGTATAAAGATAAAATAAATTAGCAATAATCAAAACTTCAATAAGCTTACCATATTTTAACATAATAAATATCGGTCTTTAACAAATTAATTTTATTAAAAATTTCAGATAACTATTAATAATAGATAAGAGAACTAGCTTGATATTATATATATTTTTATAAAATATTAATCTTTGATTATATTCAAGTTCAATATAAACCAAAATAACTAATTGAAATCTTATATAATATTTAATAATTATAAAATAACAATGTAAAATATAAAATCTATAATGATATTAA
>JNEM01016972.1:0-31171 GCA_000697335.1 Conidiobolus incongruus B7586
AAAATATAGTTTATATAGATATAATTAAGGATTTGATAATTTATTAATAGATATATAAATGAATTTGATTTTATAACATATTTATATAAGTTAATAAATAGTAAATCTTTAAAATTATATATATAAGTTATAAAATATTTTAAGTTAAAACTATAAGAATATTTTTAAATATATATTTTGAAAACTTATTATAGATAGTATATAAATTAAATAATAACTTTTGTTATTATAATTATTTTTGGTAATTAAGTAAATTTATTTATAAAAAAGAATATTTAATTATCAAATTAAATTAATCTATATTACATGACAATTTAATTAGTAATAAAAATATTTTATAAAATATTAGAAGTTTAACAAAAGTATATTAAAAAATGAATAAAAACAAAAATATTATTTTTGTAATATTTATTTATTTCCTATACTTTATATGAAAAATTATATCAAAGTTGATATTAACAATATGCCACTATGTAAAATTTAAAGTAATTTTATATTTAAATTCATAATTCAATAATATGAGGTAAAATAAAACATATAATATTAGTTCAAAATAGAGTCAAAAAATAATAAATTAGATCTTTAAAAGTCAATTATAATATATTTATTTTATTTTTAAAATAAATGAGTGGTATATAATAAATTTAGTATAAAGTCTTAAATTAACATAAACTGTGATTATTCAAAATGTTGATTTTTGAAAATCATATTAGTATAATAATTCTGGAAGGTTATATACCAATATTAAAACCGATAATTTTATTCAAATGATCTTTTCATCACAAAATTGTATGAATCTTTTTGTGAATATTATTAAATCACGTTGTAATTTTGAAATAAGGGTCAGATTATTAAATACTTTTTAATTGTTTAGGATATTTAAAAAATATTAGTTCTAAAAGTGGAAATACAGGCAACTATCAATATATTTAACTGCTGTGCTGATTGATTTCGGTAAATATGGATACTACTATATAATTAATTAATTCATTAATTATCAGTTAATTCACTATAATTTATTGTTGATATTTTGGATTATAGAATGCTTAAATGTTTTCATTGGTCATATTTTATTGAAAGATATAAAATAATTCTAATATCAACGCTCTGGAGAGAATTCTTGTTAGAACTGTAATGATAATTGTTTTTTAGCATCACGAATGATTATCTCATAGTTCTTCATGATATCATGTAATTAAGCGAATTTAGAATGTTTATTGATTTGATGGGGCTCTTAAGGATCATATTTCACCAACTAAAAATGAAATATATAAACTCTTAATCCTGTAATTTCAACGACTTAGAATTATAAGTCAAGTCATATTAGTATTAAAAATAAATATTTTTTTCTAAAATATTTTGAATTATAGTTTTTTTTAATAATAAATTGAGCTTAATAAATAAATTTCAGTTTTGAAATCAAACTCAAGGCTTTTTAATCTGGTAATAAAATTGGTTGAAAATACAGCAAATATGTAAATTCATTAATGATAGCATACATTTTTAAACCCTACACAAATTATCTGGAATATATTTCAATAGTATAGTTCATATACTAGTAATCAGGTTTAATTTGTTTGGTCGGTAACATTTGATTCATTCATTTATTATCAGAAAGGTCAGAAAATTTTATCCGAAATTAGGATTGGCAAAAGATTTTTGCATTGATTAATGCATCAAATATACCCATCTTTCTCCCAAACATCAAATATTGAACCTCAATTAGAATTTGTTATTAAGCCGGATCAAAAGTTTTATTCACATCAAAAGGATTAAATCTCTGATTAAAAATAGATTAATCTCGATCATCATTTCATTATAAACAAAATATATTTCGTTTTAATGAACCATTATCTTGATTTTAAATAGGTATCAAAGTTAATATTACATTCAGATAATTGAATATAAGTAATTTGAAATAAATATAAAATCATATTACCTAAAATAGGTATATGAATTTACAATATTAAAAAATTCATTAATACCCGAACTAGTATTCATAATAATCAAAGAACTTGAAATATTAATAAATCAAATCATAATGTAATTATAATATATTGATTTAGTGTTTGAACTGGAAGCGTGATAAAAACTCGTGGTCTAAAATGATTTCATGAGTTTAGAAAGTTACTGTATATGTATTTGTGAATAGATTGGTAGATATCACTATTCTTTCCTTTTGTTACAAAACTAGTCCCGAGAATGTCTTCTTCAATTCTCATTCATAAATAATAATTGCGTTTGAATAAATATATATGTTTAGAATAAACACAATAGGTAGAAATAGCATACTCAACCATTTGCATAGAACCATTGCTATATGTTAATACATAATTTAACGGAATCAACCCCGAACCAAGAAACCTGGTGAAATTGTTTATGTGACCGAATTAATTAGGAGGAATATCAACAATCAAAGTTTTGTAAAATTAAATTTTAAGGTGAAAGGGATTTAACTAATCAATTTGTACCACTACACTTAAAATCCCTTTCATTTATTTATTCAATTCAATTAAAAACATTTGATTAGTATAAATATATCACACTATCGTTGAATTCACCCTTTATTTCGATTATGGCAAGAATGAGTTTGAATACCGAGGACAAATACAAATTGTTAATAGGTAATATTCAGTAATATTCATTTATATGAATGCTTGTCTCATGTCAATATAGTTGGCGGTGGTGGTATTGGCGGATTATTCGCTTACTGCTGTAGTAAATCGCCTAAAGTAGAAATCAGCATAGTATGTCGTTCAAACTATCAGCATGTGAAACAGAATGGTTTCCGTATAGATTCATGCACTTGGGGAAAACAGGTGTATTACCCAGATCATGGTAATTTATAATCCAATTAACTCATTCTCAATTATTCACCTTTAATTATTATAAATAGTGGTTGCTAGTATTGAAGAAGCAAGTGAATTACATGAATCTTATGACTTTGTCATCATCACTACCAAAACACACAACACTGACCAAATAGTCCATCTCATTAAGCCAGTAGTCAGCAGTAAAACTTGTATTGTATTGATCCAGAATGGCGTTGAACTGGAGGACCCTTATATCACCCAATATCCCAACAACTCTTTGATCTCGGTCGTAACTTTCGTCGGTGTGCACCAAGTGGAGAGTGGGCACTTGGAGCATCTCTTGCCCTTCAAAATGAACTTTGGCAATGGTAGACATACCCCTGATTCCTACTTGCCTCAAGACCTTTCCAATATAGACAAGTTTGAATCAATTATTGTTGATAGTAAAATAGACTACTTTGTAACTGATCAAATGAGAATGGTATGCTGGCATAAAGTTCAGTTTAACGGTACTTTGGGTGTTATCACAGTTTTAACTGGAGGAAATACAATTCAAACCGTCTTAACAACCCCCCACACTCGCCAATTGGTAGATAATGCCATTCAAGAAGTAGCAGATGTTGCTCAAAAACTTATGGGTAAAGGATTTCCTAGCTGGCTACCGACTGTAGAAATGCATCATAAGCAAGTGATCAACAATTCGTCACCATATAAGCCATCCATTCTCATTGATTTTGAAAGGGGATTGCCCCTTGAGTTTGAATCCACTCTAGGCAACATCATCAGAATAGCGGATGAATTAAACCAACCGGTCCCCATATGCAAAACTAACTACGCCCTCTTAAAGTTACTCAATGCCAAAAACATCTCCAAATATAATTCTAGCTAAATATTTATTAATTAATTAAAAATCATCATGCATTCAAGCTATTCGTTAAAATATATTCACTATTTATAACAGTAATTCAAATCTGAAAAAAGCTCATAGTTTTCATCAATAGCTCAGTGACGTTGTTATTCAATATTTATCCAATATTCTCCGATTACAATGCTTAACCCTTTTTAGCACTCTTTTATAATTAGGATTTATTATGGTTATTTCCTGCAGCTTTTATATATGACATACAATTTTAAATTTGATTGATTCATTTTGGACAAATTTAATCAAATCCTAGAATTAAAAAACCATAAACAATATTTACTAAAAATTATATTAATTGTATTATCGAACTATCAAACTGATTTCCATATTATATTCTCATATACATAAAAAAGATATGACCTTAAATCTAAATCAAAAATTTTTTTTAAAAATATTTTAATTTAAAAATAAAACAAATCTTGAAATATAGCTCAAATACTAAATTCACTAGTTCAAATTAACCAATACTATAAAATGTCGTCAATTATTTGAAGCCTGACTCTTAATATAAAATTGGGATTGAATAAGCTTGGTATATTAGTTATTTGAATCAAATGATAGTTATTAAATATATAGTACTAGTTACAATACACTATCCCTAACTTTTATTAGTTAATTATTATATATTTAAACCAATAAAAATTCTCAATAATTAAATATTTTAATAAAAGTTTTTAAATTTATTATTTAATATTTTTATTTCTTTTGAATAAATTTTATAATTTAATATATTATAAATAAAAAATAATTTAATAAGATTTTTTAATCTAATACATCATTATATAATTTTATAATATAAATTAATTAAAATTATGAACAATAGAATTGAATTTTAATAAAAATAATCAAGAACAGATATTACCAAATATATTGTAAAAATAAACTTAGGAAAGAGTATTATTAAACAAAAATAACTCCAATAAGAATTATATATTGACTAATTATGAATAAATCAGTACAAATAGGTTGAGATAATATTAAATGTTTTAAACTGTAAATGTGTACACAATTTTTATTTTATGCATTTAAGGAATTTTTAATCATATTCAATCTGAATAATGTGATTTTATGAGATTTGTAAATAATTCTCAGTATAGTTTAATTTTATAAATTCAATGAATGAAAATTTAATATGCTTTCATTTGGAATGTGAAAATGTGCGATGTATTAACTGTTTTTTATTTGATAATCAAAATTTTATTAGATCATTAAAACTATTCAAAAAATTCAATATTGAATAATTATTTTCCATATACATATATAGTCAATGTTATTATACATTTATTGAACTTATATATAAATTCAATAGTATATCAATGACATAAAACTATATAATTAATTATAAAAATAAATTCATTCAATGTATTGCTTAAATCAATGAATAGAAAATCAATAATGAAACGGGATTTAAGGGCATCAAGCTAATATTTTAGTTTGATAATTATTTTTCAAATTAGATTAAACGAAAAAGAATGTAATGTACTTAACTAGCAAGGCTAATTAGATTAATTACTCAGAAATTAATGAATTAAATCATCTGCTAAAAGTATAAAAAATCAAAAGAAAATAAAATTATAAAACATTTGACCAGTTGATAAAAAACAACGACTATCTGAAAAGTTATATTATAAATTGTAATTGTTAAAAATACTTTGAATTGAGCTTCATGAATTGATATTTTAAAAATTTTACACAATTAACTAAATAACTATAAATTTGGTTATTAATAATATCATGGCAATATTTCGATGCTCAAGTCACAGTGTTAATGTGTAAATTTCGCCTATAGGTTCTAAGCTTGAAATTATTGCATTTGGGCGACTGGTACTTGGGCGTTGTTGCCTCCTCCATTGGAGTGGAAGTCCATTATTTCGGAATACATCATAACTAAACATATGAATTAGCATATACTCAAAAACAAGATAAAAGTAAAAAAATTACCTTTCCAAGTTTCGACAGGTAAGTCTGAATCACTGAAAGACCAATCGAACTTTTCAGTAGCTACGGGTTCATCATTTTCATCATGATAACATTCAATATAAGGATGAGAAAGGGCTTGAGTAGCGGTGATACGTTTGCGAGAGTCAAAGACAAGCATCTTTTCAAGTAAGTCGACAGCGTCAGGATCAGCACCAGCAAACCTTGTTGAGAAAGGTACTTTAGTCATAACAGGTAATGATTTAACGAATCTTAATGTCTAAATAGAAATTAATTAGCAATTAAAATTTACAAAAATTAAAATAATTACGTTTTCACTACAAATAGTATCAATAACTTCATCAGAAGGAGTACCTAGTAACTCAGTAATGATAGAAAATTGATGAACATCTATAGTTAAATAGTGTGAGACTTAGTTAATAATAAGGAATTGAATATTATTACGATCTTTTCCAGGGAAAAGCGGCTTTCCTTCAAGCATTTCAGCAAAGATACAACCAGCACTCCAAATATCGACTATAAAGAAAATAAGAATCAGACAATTAATGGTTTAAATAAATAATTTTATAATTACCAGCAACGTCATATTTTTGCCAAGTCAACATAATTTCTGGGGCTCTATAATAACGAGTAGAGACATAACCAGTCATTTGAGGGTCCTGGATACGAGCCAAACCAAAATCGCAAATCTATATATAGTTGATAAATAAAATCCATATTAAAAAATTAATTAAATATAAATACCTTCAGATCACAGTTTTCATTGATTAAGATATTGCTAGGTTTCTAAAAAAGCAAATAAATTTGTTACGAAATTGAATGAATAATTTGAATATATAACACTTACTAAATCACGATGAACAACACCGGCAGAATGAACATATTTAAGACCTCGCTAAAAATGTTTAGTAATTCCAATAAATAGAATATTAAAAATGAATTGAATTACCAAAATTTGGTATAAAAAGTATTGGATAAATTGCTTTTCCAAAGGTCTTGAAGTCAATAATCGATGTAAATCAGTTCCCAATAATTCGGTAACAAAATAGCTATAAAATAAAAAAATATTATTAAAAATTAATAAAAACAAAATTAAATGAACTTACATATCTTCCATAGGAGAAATAAAAATATCAGACAAGCTGATAATCTAAAAACAAAATAAACATATGTCAAAAAATTGAATATTTAAATTATTTACATTGTCATGACGGAAATGTTTTAATAATTTTAATTCTCTATAGGTTCTCTTAGCTAATACAGGGGTACTGAACGGTTTCATAATCTTTTTGATAGCTACAGAGCGGTCGACTAAGGTATCTTGGGCAGAGCTAATACAAAGTGTTAATCATACAAGTATAAATGTTAAAATAGATTAGATTTACCAAACAAGCCCAAAAGCACCCATACCGATGGGCTGGAGATCGGTATACCTACATTGAGGTGTCAATATAATCAAATTATATCTGAAAGCAAGATAATAACCTTGAGGTAACTTCAAAAATAGTACCAAAGACAGACAACTTAACGAAATCTCCCATATTGAAAAGTAATAAATTAGTAAAAGTTTAATTTCAAATTATTTATTAATGAAAGTGTATAGATATCAATAAATTGTAAAAGCTTAAAAAAAGAGAACCGATGACCTATTGAAATATTTCATTGATTACTTTTATTTGAAACCAATACTTTTATGACATCATATAGCATTATATTGAACTGAATTGAATTGTACAAAACTTCTATTCAGTTAAAATTATAGGCTATTTAATCGAACTTCAAGTTTACTCTAAGATTATGATTGGTTAGTTTCTTTCCAACAAAGATCAAGGTGACATTGTGGGAAAATGAAATCATAAATAAATCAAAGAAAAATTGAGTAAAAAATCGATTGGCCATAATTAATCATCTAATAAATATTCGGCAAATAAGGTTATGAATGGTGAAAATAGTTTAAGCATTTGAATATTATTGTCTTTATTATATTTAAAGTATTTAAAATATATAGTATCAGTTTTAATTTATAACTATATCATCGTTCAAATCTTTTTAGAATTTTTTTACCTATAAAAAATATGCATAATAAATATAAAACATTGATTTAAATAATTTTCAAACACCAATCATATATATATATGGATATGACATTGATTAACAATGTAATGTTGAAATATAATTTAACATTTAGTACATAAAATTTTAGACTATTACGTCAAATATCTATTAATTTTTTAATATCTTATATCTCATTTAATAATATTAATATTATGTAATATGTTTGGCTAAACTCAAATATATAACTAGGGACATATTTCCACAGAATAATAGATAAATTTAAACATAGTTATAAAGAGATAATCATATAAACGAACATAAATTTAGTCAATATTATCAATACTAGAATTTATTCTAATATGAATTTGATATAAATATGATATCTTGAAATACCTACCAAAATGAATTATTAATATATATAATTAATAGAAAATTAAATCTTGCAAGACTTATTATAGGAATATGAGATCTATTTAAAAATAGAATAAAAAATTGAAATATAAAGATATTATAAATAATGATATTTATAATGATACATAGTTTAATTTAATTTCCTAATAAGAACAATTTCAAAATAAAGATGTCATAATATATATTATATATTTGATAATGTAATAGATAATAAACTCAAGGAGTATTCGTAATAACTAAAATAGAGAATAGTGTAATTTTTGATACAGAAATACTAAGTCACTTAATATAGTAAGAAGGGTTAAAAATGTCCACAAGATTAAATATTTTGTATAGGGACATCAACATCGATTGCCATATGAGCCGCTTCAATAGCTCTCAAATAAGCAGAAGTAACAGAATAGCCTCCAGCAGCTGCTTTTTTTTCAATGTTATTTAAGGCGGGTCGACAAATTCTATATATGAAATTTAGCAATTAAAATAAATGAATAAAATAGAAATAAATTACGGATCATGGTATCTTCGTCTCATTTCAATGTCAATAGGAGCGTAAATAGGTTCAAACGGAGTATAGAAAGTATCGTCTTCTTCTTCATTCTTATTTAAATCGAACCTTGGATCGTACCTGGTACGCAAAGATTTCGCCTTAAGCTCGGCAGCCGACAGCTCTTTATTTTTACGTTTCATCCTCTTTTGTTCATTAATAATATCCGAAGCACTTCTATTCGAATTGGCAAGATTGGATATAATGCTATCTGCTGCCTGTTTTTTCATTTCTTCCTCCTCTTTAATCAATCTCAGAGACTCTTGCATTCCTTCGGTTTTTAAACGTCTCTCCTCTTCTTGGAGGCGTCTGTAACGATTTTCTTCTTCATTCTATCGGAATTATATTATTATAAATATATATTGTAAATGTATGTTATATTAAAGAAAATTACATCTCTTTGTGCATTAATTTTAATTATTTCCTTATTCTCCTCTTCATACTTTTTAATTGCAGCTTCAGTTTGTTCAACATCAGTATTATAAAGAAGATTCATTACTAAAGAATAATTTAATGTCAAATAAATTAATGAATATTAAATATAAATAATCACCATATTCTTCAACCATTTCTAAATAATCGTTAAAGCTCTTTAAGTCTGGAAAATTATCACGTCTCTTATTAAACCTATATCAAACGAACATTAATTTTGAATCATATTTTTTTCAATAAGATATTATACGTTTTGGCCAATCTTTTCCTGATTATTACTTCTTTTTCAACTTCAATATCTTCAAAATATTGAGGACTAAAATCCGTCTTTCTTAACGTTTTATTACAGGCGTGACATTTTGCATTACCATTCGCAAAAGTGGAATTAACGCAAGATTGACACCTTTAAATAAACAACTTATTAGTAAATATTTAATAAAAGGATTAATAATTTATACATTTTATGAAAACAACTGCTTAATAGCAAGACCATATTAGGGTTTAAATAACGATTATTTTGGCATAAAGGACAAACTTCATCACTTTGATAAGGAATCAATTCAGGTTTACTATTTAGCATCATATTATTGTAATCTAATTTTTATTTTTATTTTTAATTTTGATTTGAAATCGTGTATCTAACCCAAATTTAAATCAAATATTTTTGGCAAATATTATGGGATTCCCGATTTTTTTAATTCAGACTTTGAAAAGGTTGCTAAAAAGCAGTCATAATAAATATGCCTCATCATATTATATATTTGTAATATTATATTTTAATAAAAATACTTTTATTTATATTATTTATTGATTTTTAGATAAATCTTCATATATATTTAAAACTGTTCTAATCTCTTAAAATTAAACGAAATAAGTTGCAATGGTTTAATAATATAATAATCAAGTATATATATAAATAATATTCTAATATACTAAATATTAAGATATAGATTCTAATCAATATCATTTAATAGTAAAATAAATAGTAGAATATAAATTCCAAAATATAATGGTTGTCAATTATTAGATATGTTAAGGACACATTTAAAGGTATAGTAGAAATTGAATCACAAAATGCTGTCATTGTTAATATTATTGCCGGATTGACTCTCAAAGATCGTCATTGATTTATCTAATAATATCTATATTTATTTTGATATAATTTTGTCATTGTTTAGTTTAATTTAGTTACAAATCATGTTTTGTTCAATTTTTTAAACATAATTTATTGAATACAAAGTGGAACTTGATATTTTATTGATTGATATAATCTCTTGATAATATTATCATCCTACTGATTAGACCAAAAGTTCTATATAACTTGGTTTCAAAAAGGATATAATAATTAGATCTATGCAAAATAAAACAAATTGATATAACTGAGATATTTATATATGATAAACACCTATAAAATAATTAAATTGAATTGTTTCAGTTTAATTGAACAATATTATATCAATATTTGAATATTTTAAATATTTAGATATCATATAATTTTAATAGTTAAAGTGTCAATTGATAATCAATATATTTTATTTAATTCAAAATATACTTCAATTCATCAGAGTATTCCTTATATATCTATATAAAATACTCAGCATTGTTGTGATATCACGCTATTGATAATCTATTTATAAATAATTTGTATAACTTTTAGTTATTGAATAATAAGCTAATAATTAATAATTAACAATTGTTGTGTGCATTACAAACTTCATCAATTCAACTGCAAGTGTAAAATCTAAAAAACTAAAGGTAATTGGATCACTATTTTTAAATAATGAATGATTGTCAAAATTTAAAAATATATTTGGATTTAATAGTTTTCAATTTTTTAAATTGCTAGTAACATCAATTTAGATCATATATTCCGTTGTATAAAATCTTAGTACGTATTGTAATATCTTTAATATCTTTAATATTATAATTTTTGATGAATATCTAAAAAATATATACTCCTGAAATAATATAAGAAGAGCTGTGATATAGATTTTTATATTTATTTTGATGATTAAAGAGATAATATTTCTAGAAAAATAGTTGAAAAATAAGGATATGCATAATTTATGGTATAAAATTTTTGATAAAAAATTTATGTCGCTATAGTTAAATAGAATGTATCAGTTATTCATCAAGTACATTAATTTTGGTTAATATACAAACAATTTTGGATAAAATACAACTAATTTATATATCAGGTATATTAGCATGTTTTTAACTTTAAACCTAATTCAATATTATTTGTATTTAATGTAATAATTTTCATTTATTCTTTAACAGTACATGAACAATTTTGATTTTAACTTAATATTCTATTTTAATTTGCACTAAAATTTTCGATTAACGTTCTTATTTAATCACTTTTTGTCTATAACAAAATGATATTGTCAATCAAATCAAATCAAATACTATCCAATAAATTTCGTCTTGAACTATATTAATTTTAAAAGATCATATATTATAATATTGTATTCTATATTAAAGTATATATTCAATAACAGCCATTCTTAACTTGTCAAATTTTTATAAGATATTCAATGTTTTTAAAACATCACAAACCGTTCCCAATAGAGGGAGTCATCTATTCAAATCCTAGGTTATCAATATAAAAAACCAAATACTTTTAAATTATGCTTACATATATCGCATAATATATTAATATATCAATACTTAATTTCAAATAGCTATCGAATGATATCCTAAGAAAGACTGGATAAAAATTTATATGATTCATTCGTTTCTTATTAATTAAAGTATTGTTATAAATATCGCATATTATCCTCCACAGAAGATACCAGTTTGAAAAACATATACCAAAATAATATGAATAGTTTGGTGTTTTATTCAATAGCATTTTTCAATCTATTTAACTCAGAAGATGTAAAAAATTGCGAAGTTGAGAAAACTAATGTATTTTATCCATGTACACTTCTTTCTGATATTTTCAAAGTAACTAAAGCAACATTAAAGCCTGAAAAGATCAAGCCAGGGGAACATCTATATATCACAGTTTGGGGCAATTTAACTCAGCGTGTCAATGGTGGGTATTGGAGAGTCACAACCTCTTTAGGTCCCTTTAGTTATTACCTAGTAGATCAGCAACTTTCTAAGGAAAAGTGGGAAGCGCCTTTATTTTTTCCAATGGATCCTGGGCCTAAAAAAGTTGAGAGAAAATTTTTGGTTCCTTCAATTGCTCCCCCACTTACTTATAGAATAGTCGCATCGGCACAAAATGATGAGCAAGAAACTCTCTTTGAGCTTAATGCTAATCTTAAAATTGAGTTTTGATTTAGTTGATTTTTCGTTATGTTATATTTGATAATATTTTTATAACGACTAAAGACTATACTATACACGCTCAACTATTCCATATTTCATTATCTTTTTCATGTACTGGCCCGAGTACAAATATTATTTTCCAAAAATTAGTAATTGCTATAACGTGTATTATTTATTGGTATCTGCAATTGATAAAATCCAATCCGATATTTTTATGATATGCTATTTGCATTTGTGAAATTGGGTTAATTGAAGAACTAATAGAAAAATCCATCTTCAAACTACATAATCGCCATTTGTCATTATGAACTGTAATAGAAGCTGTTACAAATACTGTCTCAATAATTTTCGCAAGTAGAAATCTACTTTTAACTTGATATTTGAATCATATTAAATATCAATATATAATTAAGAATATTGTGCTCAGAATTTGAAATAATATTTCGAGATCAAAGGTGGATATTTAAAATTGAGTCCATTATTTTAGAAAAAAAAATGTAAAATGTTGATGCTTATATAAGACAAGTTCAATATAAAGAATCAATGTCATTTTGAGGAACAATATCCTTACATTTAAGTAACTATATCTTTTAATATAGATTTTATCAAATATAAAACGGGAAAAATATTGATTTTCAATAATTTATTAACCTAATACTCTTCAGAATATTTTGGATATATTTATTGTACTATTGTTTATTGTAGTTTTATAAACATTTTAGTTAATTAGCAATATCAACAGATAATTACATATATAATCATAGATTAAATTAATTGATAGCATTTACTATAATTAATATTTCATTCTTCATACTTGCCATTCTATAAGATTAAAGATGTACAAAAAAATTCACCAAGATAATATATAATATTAATAATTCATTTTCAATAATACAAATTTAGTATTCAGTATATTGAGATGATTATCGTATTTTATAATGATTAATTTATTTCAAAGCGTTTGTAAAGAAATTAGCTTTATTAAAATAATAATTGTGCAAAAGGCCTCCGTTATATTCAAAATACTTCACTAACAATATATTTTATTTAGTTTATATAATGAACCCCTAATTCTCTTGTGTATATTATTATAGAATAAATTTGCCAAGATCAGAAATGTAATTTTAGCTGTATGCAATCAACCAAGTGTTTAATCAAATAAAATAGGTTCATGTGATAAAAAACATAGCAAATCACTTGTATAATAAATTGTAGTAAATGTTTTCATTACAGATAAATTTTATTGGCAATTAAATTTAATAGTCTTATGATTATTTATATGAGTAGGCTTGAAGCCTTGCCTTTCACAGTTATATTGATCATCAAGTGTTATATTAATGATTCAGAGATTTAAGATTGTATAAAAAATTTACAACCAGAAAAATATATAATATGAAAATCATTAGATAAGAAGAATTTTAAATATTTAATTCTATAAAATAAAATCTAAGTTTTTATATGATCTACTATTTTATTATCTGTTTCTAATTAAAAATAATGTATATAATAAAAAGAAAATAGAAAGTTATATTTCACAATTGATTTTCATTTTAAAAATACATAGCTGAATCTTATAAATTCCATTAGATATTAAAAAACTATGAAGTTGAAGGTGAATATAAACTAGTATCAGGGATTTTAAAACTAATCTCTTATTTTAAATATAATAATATAATATGAGTTTGTAGTATAAGATGTTAGTTTAATTATATACTATAAACTTAAAAAGTAAAAGACAAAATATATAATTTAATTGATATATAATAAAATATTATTGAAATTTATATTTTGTACAAATTACATTATTTGTTGAATTTAATATTTTTAATTAGTATATTATATTCAAATCAAAAAATCAATTTTAATAATATAAAACAATAATTAGTTGAGTTAAAATGAGAGCTAATTTTATATTTAATATTATTACCTTAAATTTAAAGAAATGGGAAATTTTTTAATTTTTGATTTTTCAAATATATTATTAATTTGAAATAAATAAATATATATAAAGTTAATAAGAAATTATATATATATAATAATTTTTTTGATTAAAAAATTAACTTTTTAAAATTAACTATTTAATTTAATTATATTTAAACTAAATAGTAATCATTAAAAGTTTTTTATTTTAGTATTAATAAAACTTAACTATAAACTATTTAAAATTATTTAAAATTTATAAATAACTTTTAATAATAAAGTATTATTTAAATTAACAATTTATTACTAGGTAAATTATTTTAAAACTAAAAAAACTATCTAAAACTTATTAAAATTTAAAAAATTAACTTTAACTATTATTTTTTTAATTGTTAATAAAGTGAAAAAATATATTAAAAAATATCTTTTTATTTTAGTTAAAGAATTATCTAAACACTTTAATATTAGGTTTATAAGTATTTTATATATATTAAAGTTTAAACTTAAATTAATAAATAAATATATAAAATAAATACTTTATAATTTAACTAAAGCTTAAAAAAAGCTAGAGTAGTTATTATTAAATAAAACTTATTAAAATATTATTAGAAACTTAAATTTTTACAATGAATAATTATAATTAATAAATCTTAAATCTTTATATATAATTCTTTATTAAAACACAAATTAAAATGTTAAATTAAGTTAAATTAATTTTTTCTATAAATCCCTTTAAATAAACATTTTATTAATAAATAAATGTTAATTATTATAATAAATTATAATAGTATATGCTATTTTTATTTAGTTTTTAAAAGAAAATTAATTAATAGTAAATTCTATATTGTTTTTTTAAATAAAAATATTTCTAATTAATATTCTTAATATAATTTAAGAAAACTTATTATTTTACATGATAATTATAAAATTTATAAATTTAAAACTATAAAAAACTTTCTAATTAAAAATAACTAGAAAAAACTACTACATCTAGTATATTCTTTAGATTATAACCTATATAATTATAATTGCTTTAGGCAATTAAAAAACCAGCTTACAAGAAAAAAAATTTCTGCAGGAAAATTTAATTGGTTTGTAAAATATCAAATTTTAGTCTTTAATAAAAAGAATTATTTTTTAGGTGTTAGATCTTTGTTAAAAGTATAGCAAAAAGTTATTAATAATAAAAGAAACTATTAAATTTATATTATATATTAAAATATTTATTTATTTTCAATCACAAAAAATTCCCATTATTAAAAATGCAGAGTAATAATATTGAGCTTAAATATTGAATATAGCATTAATTATATAAAGTACATTCTCAACCAAAAAATAGTTAAAAGTGATAAAAATTATAGAGAATTTGATAATCAATATATTTTAATATGGTATAGTGTTTAAGAATTATGTAATTAGATATAATTAAATATACTCAAATAGCTACAAACTAATGTAATTTGTCAATATGGTATTATTTTATAAGTTGATATTTTGTTTTAAATAAATGTCTGACCTTTAGGTATGTTGATCCAAAAGTTTGGCAGGTTCGATTCTCGGGAATCGAGCAATTGTCAACGACCGAAAAAAGTTCAGTTTTGGTGATCTAGACATCTTTTTGACCTCAAATCACCACTGATAAACTTAAAAGTTTGGAGATATGAAGCTTCGAAGTGTCATGGCTTTAAAATTTAATTAAATCCCAAAATGAGTTTAAATTAATATATAAAATTTTGGATATAATTATTATGGGATGAATTTATTAAATATAAATTTTCTTCTCATATTTTCATTATTATATAATTTATACGCAAAATTAAAAATTATTCATAATATTGGAATAAATAATTATATATTCTTATTTGTCATCATTTTAAATTCAATATGTAATTAGAAATAACAAAAGCATCCATCTGTTCTAATTAACAAGTGAATATAATCCTAAAAATTTTAGATATTTAAATATAATACAATATGAAAAGATATGTACAGAAATAACTAAAAATATTTCTGAAAATAAATTTAGTTAGTATTAAAAATTTTGCAAATATTCGGTAACTTGATGCAAATATATTATATTAGAAAATCGGAAATAATGAGATGATATGAAGGTAAGAAAACACTTGATTGTAACCTCAGGTAAATTGATCTAATAGTTATATCATCCTATACTATACCTTATGAGATATGTATTGTATGTTGGAACAATTCAAAGAAAAGAATATAAAATATTTGAGTTTACATTTAAATAATATCATATAAATAGTTGATAAATATAAAAGTATAAAATTGTGTAATTTATTTTGAAACTTAAATATGAAATTAGGGAAATAGAAATGCTTTTAAATTAATGAACGGTATGGTTATTGAATATATACAAGCGTTTAAATTTGAATAATGGCATTGATTGATTCAAAGTTGCTTGTTCTCCATATTGATGAACATTCCCAACCATTCCGTAAGGTTGCCTGCGGTCTGAAGGGGAGTTACATCAAACATGTTTTTGAGGTCGAGGCGGGCGCCGGCTAAAATAGAGTTAAAAACAGTGAGGTTAAAATTAAATAGTTGGCTTACCTTTTATCAAAAGCATACACATTTCTTTTTGTTCAAGTTGAGTAGCAAGATGCAATGGAGTCTGTCCCAAATGATCAGCCCAGTTGGGATCGACACCTTGGTTAAGGAGATGACGGAACACTTGATTGAGGCCCATTTGAACGGCGTAGTGAAGGAGACTAGGGTAAGGAGAAGAAATAATAGAGTTAAATTTAAGGGGAAGAGAAGGTAAGCTGATTAGCATTTGATAAAGTTGTTGATCCAAACTGGGAACATCAATATCAAATGGAGGAGATGATGGATAAAGAGATGAAATGATATAGTTAAGGTTGGTTGGCTGAAAAGAGGGCGATCCCATTTTGATCGTACGGAAAAGAGATTCCAAAATTCCTTTAGCAGAATCGTGTTCATATTGGAAAAGCGCTGAGATTGGGTTTGAATTTTGTTGCTGGGGAAAAGTAACAGTAACAACAGAGTTTGGAGAAGGGGTCTGGATGGCAGGAGCAACGCACTCTATGCAAGTGGGTGAGATGAAATTCACAGGTACTGCAGGGTGGTTGCCAAAGAGTACTTGTATACCGGGGTAGAAATTGGCGCCAATAATGACTACTTGTGTGCCACCGTAACTAGAGCCTCTGTTAGGAACAACACGCTCAATATATGGACTGGAAGTTTGTGGATTAGCAAAATTTGACAAGTTGGAGAGAGGATTGACTGCTAAGTTATTGCTTGGAGGTGATCCAGGCATTCCTGCAATCGCGTTTTGAGGGGTATTGGGCATAGAACGCCTAATTTCTTTAACAACTGGGACATTCAATGAATTGAACCCATCAGTCTCCTTGCGCTTAGAAGGAACAGATCTCATCAAATTCCTTTGGTCCATTCCAATAACAGGAACAGGTGGCGATATGTGGTTGGGAGGCTTGGGTACTGGAGGTAAGGGAATATTATTATACAAGCCACCGATCCTTGTAGATTTGTGATCATCAGTAATCATAATTGGAGGAGAAGTACCTTTAGCAACTTCATTGCCGTTATGATCAATTAAGCTGTATAAAATATAGAAACCATATTTCTCATTGTGATGCCTGCAATAGCAGGTGATTCTAGTTGGCAAAATTACACTTCCATCTGAAAAATCCAGCAAAGGCTCGGAACAGTTGAAAAGTAATATTCTACGACAAGATTGCTTATACGAATGTCAGTAAGAATGGATTAAAAGTGAATTTAAAATATCCTACCTTTTCAGCTTCGCTCAAAGTATAAGTTTTGTTTTCATTAGTATTGCTAGTATTAGCGTTATCCTTATTCGAATTGTGTGGAGGTGAAGAGCAGGGTGTTGTATCTCGAGTTACCGGCAAACTATCAGGAGCAAGCTTATTTTTGGCATCTTTTTTAGGCTTAGCGACTCTTCGAGAAGCTCTTTTAATCTAAGTTGACAATGAGAAAAAATTTATAGTATAGTATATAAATATTTACCTCTCTTTCAGTACAGCTATTACAAATATCAATCAATTTGCGATTTGAAGCGCCTACAACTTGTGCTAATAATGTGAGAGTTGAACTGTCTGGAGGTAGTAAAGTCGTTTCCGGAGCTAAACAATATAATAAATAAATTATCAAAAGTGAAACTAAAAATGTACTTACTCATATTAGCTTGTCTTCTGTATCTACTACCAGTGATATATTTAATGGGTAGCTTAAGTCTGCTCCATTTTCTAACAGTTTGGTTCTTGTTATTGACTAAATCTAAGCATAAACGAATTTGAGTTTCAACTCTAGAGCGATATCCAGCTTGAGGAATCCCAAGTACATTGATTTTGAGACTAAAAACAATAAAAAATTAGTCAAATATTTAAGTATAATGATAATAAGAGTACCCTTCAAGAGATTCGCCTCCATTAGTGTTAGCAGGATTAGGGTCCACAGGGACATTCATTCCCGATCTATAAATAATAATTAAATATCTAATGAAAAGGAATTCCAAGTTATAACTTACTGCATATTGGAATTAGAAGGTAATAAGGGGTTAAATACTTCAGAAGCTAAATTAGTCATCTATATGATCAATTGAAATAAGTATGATATTATGATGAAATAGTTGAAAGTATAAATATGAAATATGCTAATTGGTTGTTTGATTACCTTAGTATTAACCATCTGGGCTGGTGGTGGAAGTGGTTCTAAGTCGTCTTCCTCTTTGACGGGAACTAGATACTGCAAGTTATTGGCGGCGGTACTGCCAGGATTAAAGTTAAAATAACTTTCTGGAAGAGCACTAGGTGAAACTGGTGCAGAAAAGATTTCTTGTCTCATCTGGTTGGAGAATGAGGGTGGCAACAAACTATTAAACTGATTCTGAGAGATTGGTGGGAAATAGGGATTAAAAGAAGATTGGGTAGCATTAGCATTGTTGTTAAAGTTAGGTAGCTGTTGAGGAGGCCCCAAATTGTTAGCGCCACCAGGATTAACGGGGTTGATAAAACCCATTTTGGGGCTGACAGGAGTGGAGCGGAAGAACAGGTTGGGATCATTGCTGCCTAAATTAAGCTGTGAAAAAGAGTTTGTAGGACCACTGGAGGGATGACCTTGATCAACCATAAGGTAGTTATCAAAGCTAAATTGGTTCATATTGGAAGATTGCGGAATCTGATTGGAATGATTAAATTGATCTTCATCACTACGATCTAGCTGAATCGTAGGTGGTGGCTGAGGATGCGAAAAGTTCATTGTTAGTAATTTTCAAAATATCAACTTTGAAAAATAGTATAACGAGTAATAATAGTAGCGTTAGTTAATAAATGAAGAGTTGTAAAGATTAGATCCAAGTGGACGATAGGGAGAAACGAAGCAATATTATAATTATCAAACAGGTGTCTAACAAATAATTAAAGAGCAATAAAGTTAATCTTTTAATCTTAAACAAATTTAATTAACTGTGAATTTAATTGCAATATTTTATATCACATGAATTCTATAATAACAACACTTACAAATTTTTATTATGGAATTAATTACTAAATCTATCTTATATATGATTTAATTTAAAATAATAGTTTATATAGTATATATGTATATATTATTACTATTACTGGTTCAATATTAACACTATTCAAATGTATTGAATTATGTTTATTAATAATCATTACTAAGTTACAATAATGTTTCCAAATTAATTGACTTTAGGTTTAATTGAATCAAAAGTATTTCTCATAATAAATCAGCATTATTTATCTATTCTCATTTTATCCAAATTTAAACAAAATATAAAATTTTTCATCCAATCAATATAACGTGATTACCTAAAAATCAATACATATCTGTTCAAATATTTTACATTATTACAAAGTTTAGGTTAGTATTTTGCTATAATAAACAATATAAAATTTATAATATCGAAAATATCAATATATTTCTTTTGACTGTTTATTTTGTAATACTCATAGTTATATTATAATTTCACTCATATATTTGTCTGTGTAATGGTAATAATGAATTCAATTATTCAGGATCTTAAATGAATGATATAATATATGGTAATAGAATAATAACTCAATTTCTGGACAGGACAATAGCAATTAAAATGCTAAATCAACTATAAATATCTTTGATAATAGAATTATATTGACTAATATTGGTTATAAGTTCATTCTATAAACACTAATGTGAAGGGCATCTAAAAAATCAAACATTGGAAAAGCTATGCTTTGTTATTTTTTTTTTTTGAAATATGTTTCAATTCGCTGCAGTTCATTGGATTTTCTAGAATTGTACCACTTTAATAAATTTAAAATTATAAAAATGGCAATATCAATCAAATATTAAATTTATTTAATTACTATATAATTTCGATTTTTGAATACAAAAAACTTTTATTATCAGTATTTAAAGTCTCAATTGTCATTATATAAAATCAGAATGCTTAATTTGTGTAATAACTAAAATCTTGCTCCAAGAAAAGTCAATAAAAATAAACTAGTATTTCCATATATATGTATTTGTGGAATTTTATCGTTTGAAAGAATGAATTTGAAAGTTTAAAACTAAATGAAGAAAAAAAAGTATTCTGAAAAAATATATATATAAATTAAATGAGTGTAAAAAACCTAGAATCTCAACCAATAAAAAGATCGCCCAATGTGGGGCTCGAACCCACGACCCTCAGATTAAAAGTCTGATGCTCTACCGACTGAGCTAACCGGGCCTACTTGCTACTTTGAAATAATATTAATAGGCATTGGAGACAAATTAATTATATTTATTTTTTCTATATTACTATCAACTCCTTTTCTTCTATTTTTCAATTTTATTATAACCTATTTCTTTTTATATTGAGTTTTAATGTTCTCAATAATTTTCCTCCTTTTTTAATCTAACCTTATTTCTTAAAATATAATTTTAAATTTTAATTTATTAACTCTTTACAACTTATTTTTTCTTTATTAAAATTTTTTTGTTTATTATTCAAATAAAATTCAAATTCTCGTATAAAAAATGCTATTTTCATTAATAATATAATTCACTGGATTATTCCATTTTTGTTATTTTAAGATAATTTCATATGTCAATTGGACTATTTCCAATTTCCTTTGTAATTTGATCGTGATAATTAATGCAATTAAAATTATAAAGAGATCTAAAATAAATAATGAAATATATTTTGAAGCATAATAATTATAAAGAAAAAATATGAAATTTTAAGATTGATATAATAATGAAATATCATTCTATATTTAGGTTTGAAATAGATTTTATTTGGAATTTATTCAATAAAAGAGTTAAGTGATAAATTGATTTTATTATTAAAAATTCTGATACTTTATATCGACCTTTATCTTTACAAAAAAAGAATACTTTAAAAAGAAAGGCTATAAGTGATTGAATATATATCTATTTCAATAGAAATCTTGCAACAAATATGTTATATATATATAATTCGATTAATAAACATAATGACAGAAGTATGATTGTTATTAAAACTTTTCTTGGATTTATATTCGGAATATCATAAAACTGGTTGTGCTAATTATCAAAATTATTAGTATTAAACATTTTAAAAATATTCAAATTTATTAAATGATATAAAATTTGATAAGATAATCTAACAATTGTATTTTTTGCAAAAAATTTATATATTTGTTGAATATATTTCGTACGATATATATTAAATTATATAAATACAATGGTTTAATTTAGCTCGATTGAAATAGTTATATTGATGTATAATCATGATATTTTAATGATACTAAGATAATAGATTTTAATAGTACGTATAAAAGTATATATATATATATATTACAATAGTCGATTTTAATCGACAGCAAACTCTATATAGCAGAATAGTTAATAACTGAAATTGAGCAAGTATTTTTGAATCGGTGATTATATAATTATTTATTAACCATAATGTAGAAAACCATAAATAAAAATTATTGATTTTATAATATTATTCTTTATTTACTTTATCAAGTTAATTTATAATTTGATTAATATCAATACTTCCTTTTTAGGTCAATCATGCCAAATTAAATATTTTTATCAGGTATTAGTTTAGTTATATAGTAAAAGTTCCTGAATTGGACGACTGGAATTCAAAATATCTTATCCCATAAATTAAAATTTAATGCTAGTATAAATATATTGATAATGTTAATAATGAATTTAAAAGATAAACTATAGTGATAATTATACAAAATGCATCCTACACTCACTCCACACAAACATAAAGATTGTTATACAGCAATTATGAATTTATCCAATTGTCATATTGAAAACCCAATTTTAAAATTTTTTGGTATTTGTAATAGATATAAAACAGAATTGAACGAATGTCTTCAAGAAGAGGTAAATAATCCTTAGCAACACTAAATCCCATTAACCTATCTACTTAGTTTGAAATTATACGTCGTGAAAAATTCGAAAAAGCTAAAGCTAAGAGAGAGCGTGTCGAAAAGATTTGGAAAGAAATTGACGAAGATGTCAAAGCTTCCAGCTAATTTTATTATTTGGTATTTACTTCAACTCCTTGATAATCTGTCATTTTTAAAAAATATTCTTTAGGGATGATCCCAGTATCATCTCTACCACTTGATAAAATGACTCGGTGGGATGATATATAAAATGTGATTTTATCTATTTATATACAATTTCAATTTTATAAAAAAATAAATATGTTAAATGGTACTTTTGAGCGCTTTAACTCAATATAAATATACACCTGGCATGATTCTTTCACTCCTAGCTATTCTTCATTATCAGTAATTCTATAAGATAGATATTTAGCATATAATATATATATCACTTATCACTTCATTATTTCCAGGTAAATCAATTGCAGAATTGACATAATTCCTCATCATTCTGTTATATTTATTTGTTGCCAATTAAATATATATCTAATATACATGGTGATAATAAAAGTAAACGTTACTAATTAATCCCCATTTACCAATGTAGGTACCATTGATAGCAGTTGAAAGATCCTCTTAATTTGCGATTTGAGTTAAATTTAATTTTTCTATCTATAAATTATATGATATAATCAATCATTTTAAATTCACAATAGTAATCAATTGTATATTACAGGTATTGTGTGGCCTTGATTGGCTTTAATCAACCAAACTTTTATTTCAACATCTTTGATAAAATATCACTGGATTCAGATATCCCTTTCATTTGAAATGGATCTTCGCCATTTTTATTAACTACATTGATAATATGTTCAAAATTGTATTGCTTGTAAATCGATGAACTCAATTATATATATTGATACATATTAATAGTTGTGAATGAACAGAGATGTTTTTGCCAATTTATCACAATTAATGAAATCCTCTGAACTTATGTTAAACCCTTGATCAATCGCCTCATATCTGAAAGGTAAGCTCAATAATTTGGATAATTTAATAGGATTAAAATCTTATTTTGACTGATCATTTCAAATACGCTCTAATGATAAGATGGTTTTTTTATATTTTTCACAATTGTATTTGGATTTAAGTCCATTTGAAATTTTTATTATTTATGGGATATTATAATTTTGTACTTACCTACATATTAGGTATAAAATATTTTGGATTAATTGCAATGGTATTTGTTTTGATGATATCTTTAGGTTGATGATTGTATTTGAACTAAAATATAATAAAATACAATAAAATAATAAGAATATATAAAGTAAATCTTCCAAGTCACCTGATAATATTATTTTTGCATTATTATATAAATTAGTAGATATTCTTGTTTTTAAATATATTAAATCTCTTTTAGCTGACAATAAATCCTGATTAATAAAAAAAGATAGGGTAAAAGAGTAGATGACTAATATTTCAATTATTTTTATGTTTGACGCAATAGTAAAAGCATTTTTAAATAGTTTATTTTATATTATGAGAACGATCCTATCTCTGAACCAACAATCTATAATAATTTTTAAATGATATAATATACAGTTAGTTAATTATGACAAGTTTAATATTTTAAATATAAAAGAATTCTAAATTGATTTTGATCTGAAAATTTTTATTAACAGCCAATATATTATAACTTTGGATCTATAATAACATGGTTTTTATTTCATATACTCACTTTATACTTAACTCATAAATTATTTGTACATATTTGGATACGGGTAACCCCAAAAATCAAACACAATGCTGCAAATAGAGTTGTTTCATTGAATTTTTAATATATATTTAAACGATTATGAAAATCTATTTGGTTCTAGAGTTAATTTTAATATTAAAATCTTCATTTTTTTATAACATGAATAAATAAATAAATAGTTCTTGGAAATCACATGATATGTATATTATAATTTTATTATCTCAATAAAACTAATAAATTGATATAGTATTATATTCTTTGAAGAGTATATATATTGGCAATTTAATTATTTGGATTAAATAATTGAAATGAATCAAAATGATTTATCCATTTTAAGGGGATTTTGTTCCACACTGCTTCATTATTTTTATTATTCATTTCATTTGTCACAAAATTTAATATGTTGAATGAGAAATGAATGTTTGCGTTATTTGACTTATTACTATTTAATTATAAAAAATTAGAAACTATTATATTAATTATTTAAATTTCGATCAATTGAGATATCTTTGAAACAAAATATCAATAATTAAAATCCAAACCAACTAATCTCACAGAGGGTAGACATATATTATTATAAGCATAATCTACCGAAAATATCAATTGATCTAGTTGGATTGAAATAATTATAAACAAAGAATTTTTAATTTTAAAAAATACAAATTGAATAATATATCCAATAAAAATAATTTTAAAAATACCAATGGAAAAAGATCTAGTGAAGGACTTTGATCCATCCATTATCTCCTCGAGTAAGGACAATGTTATCATGGACTGGGTGAAACGCCGCTTGAAGAAGGAGAGAGCGATAAGGTTGCCATGTCTTGAGGAGTTTTGTAGAATTGATATCGTATATATACAGTTTACCATCGCCGGAACCAGTTCCGAGCAATGTGCCCTCTGAATTGCCCGAAAGTTCAACACTGAAACCAGAAGTAATTTGGCCTGATTGAAATTTCTAAAGATTCATAAATTAGAGCAAAATTTAAAAGTTAATGAGATTGACTTACGATAAATTTACATTGCTGAAATGGAGGGGTAGATTTGAAAGTATGAATTGTGTCATTTTGGAACTGACAGTACCACTTGTTGAGATGAGGGTGATGGTACAAACTTGTAGGAGAATATGGTTGATTATAAATGGGATGTAGAAGATTTATACCCTAAAAATATAATTTAATGTAAATTAGTAATATCATGGCAATATTAACTTACGGTTCTTAAATCAAATGCTTGCAAACATGGATTCAAACCCCCTCGACCGACAAAATTATACCCGACAATAAGGTGATGTGAATTAGGAACTGTTATCATGTCAACGACAGGCCCAGGGGTGGGGTTAACAGCTTTTAAAATCGGACCACTGAATAAAATGAGGTTAATTAAAAAATAAAAATGATTGATTTATACTTACTCTGAAGGAGAACGGAAATCATAAGCTTCGAAACCGCCTTGCTTCAGTCCGACAAACCAAATTAAACTTGAAGGATTGGTAGGTTTTATAACTTGGATCGAATTGTTGATATTAAAATGCTAAAGCAAACAGTTAGGAAATTGAAAAATAACGATTATTAAAATACTACAGTTATTGGCTGTTGAGAAGTTAAATCCCACTGAGTCAAATCTCCTGACCAACTTGAAGTAATCACTCTTGCATCGTAACAGAGATCAGGTTGGATATCAGAAATTAAACCACCATCTAAAATCAATACATTAAGCCAAAAGCTTCAGAGAGGAATAAAATAAAATTTACTTGGACTGTTCAATTGTAATATATTTGTGCCTTTGTCACTTTTTATAATGCCAATTTTGCCGAACGTATCTCCATAAATAAATGCTTCACCTATACGAAATAAATAAAAATATATTTTGGAAAAGTTTAAAAATTACCTGTATTGCCTAACCATCTCACTTTGGTTACCATGCTTTTAGTTACTTTAATAGAATAAAGAGTTTTGGAAGGTAGGTTGTAATGGTGTGGAGTATTCATTGGGGTAACCGGTGGCTCGAAAGGTCTGATTGTAGGTAGTGGGGGTTGAAGGTCTATTTTCTACCAAAGAGATTAATACACAAAGAATAATAGTTCTATTAAGGGAATTACTTTATTAGGTGAAAAATCTTGAAAATCATGACTCAAATTTCTTTTTCTTAAAGAAATGTAGGGTCTTAGCTTTTTGTGATTGTGCAAATGAGTTTTATCTAAATCAAATTTTAAATGACAAGAATGTTAATATTATTCTATATTTTAAAATCAATTTCGGTAAAATAATAAATATACCTGATGAATGTTTAAAAACTTTCAAATTGGTTTTATGAGTTGGTACAAAAGTAGATAAAGAATTATTATTTTCCTCATCAGAGCTCAAATAATTAGATAGATGCTCCATGTTTTTATGTTAAAACTATCAACCTTGAAAAAGATTAAAATGAACGTAACCCTTTCAAGCTAAGTTTAGTCTTCTACTAACCAAGAAAGAATATTTTATTAAAAGAACTCAAAATCACCCTGTTAAGTTAAAATAAGGAAGAAATTTTGGAAGAATAAAATTAAGAAACTAATTTGATTGAATTCAAAATATGTTTTGTTCTCAGGAATGTCGATTTTTAAGTTTGTAAATTTAGGGAGTTGTAATTATGGGATTGAACAATCTTTGTGTTTTTGACATGATTCAAATTTACTATTATGAAGGATATTATATAAAGAAATAATCAAAAACAACTGAAATAACAATTATAATACCAAATAATAAAATTAAAATCCAACAATTTTGTTATAAATTTACATATTCAATCAATATCTAATAGATTATATGAGTTACAAATATTTAGTCAAATTTAATAGATTGAAATTTAATTATTCGGTTTACTAATTTGATTAAACCCCTATATTATGAAATTCACTTATCAAAGAATAAAAATAATAATATAGTAATATCCATTTCTATTTTGTTGGAATGGATAATAGTAGTTAATAATAAAATGATTAGAATCACTTGGTTATACTTGAAAGAAAATAGTGATAGATAAAAAATTTTAATTATTTTAAGATATTGTAGTTCACGTATTCAAAGGATTTTCATTCCTGAAAATATATTTATTTAGGATTTGTAAAAATTAAATCATTTAAGTTTAATTCTTAACTTTCAAGTATCTAATCTTTCATAAAAATGATGATCATGTCCATAAGTATATCCTATTATAATTTTTTAAAGATTAAACATCAACAAAGGAATTAACTTAAAAATAGTGAATGTTTGTTAAATTTTGTATTATATTGATATCAATTAAAAAGCATTCAATGCAATTCAATATAATTTGAAATTTTAAATTAGCAGATATTGGTAAATAATTTACTAATAAATTTTAATAGTTTAAACCTTATAATTTCAATTAGCTCTTTTATTGCTAATTAAATCAAAATGAACATGCATAATTCTTTTTTAAACTCGACAGATAGTAATTAAATTCAAAAGGTTCGAATGAAAATGTTCAACTATCAATATTCAAATTAAAGATGATTATGGTTATTATATACTTTTTAATCTTTCAAAAATACAATATTCCAATTGATCAATTATCAGTGTTCCTATCTTTTCTATTATTTTAATTGTAAGTATTAACCTAAATCATATTCCTTTATTAAATATTACTCAAAATCCATTAAAGAACTCTAATCAATAACGATTTTAAATATCTATATTATACTGATTATTTTACCTCTATAAAAATCATTAATCATTAAATCTGTTTTAATATTAATTTGATTTTACTTTCTAAATGAATTAAATTTTTATAAAGTAAGGATATTACAAATTTATATAAATTTTTTATTGATTGAAAAATTAATATTATGAACAACAAATATGGTTTAATAATATTATTAATCATTGATATTATAATATTAATCTTAATAGGAAATCAAAAACTCAAATTTATATTCATAATTTATTCAGTTAAAATGAAGAGTGAATTACTAAATAATAAAATTTATGAAACAATTGTAAGGATATAAAAATTTTGAATCCCATAATGACTTTTTCTAATTCAATCATTATTTAAACTATCAATATTTTGCTTTTTGAATATTATTATAGATAGAATATAAAATCATCATATTAAGATAACACTATCAACTAATTTATAATTAATATTAAATATATTTATATATATAGAATTTGTATATCATTTTCCATCTTAATTAAAAATTATTTAATCGTATAATATAATATAAACACATAAATCATGGCTAAAATAAAAAATAAGAAAGCGGTTCAAAAACTTGAAAAATCTTTACCAGAGCCTGAAGATAATACTGAAGAACAATTTTATGAAGACGATTCAGATCCTTTGGAATGGTCAGATGAGGACGATTCAGATAGTAATGAATCTGATGATATTGAAGATATTGGAAATAGTTTATTGGGTGGAGATGTTGATGTAGAAGATGAAAGTGATGAGGATGATGATGACATGGATGAAGAGGATAGTGACGAAATTGAAAATGATTCAGAGCTTGTGTCTGAAACCGAGTCAGAATCTGAAGAATCAGAACCTGAAGTTGATTTGACAGAAACATTAATGGACACCAACTTATCAGATAATGAGGACGAAGAAGATATCACTCCCAAAAAAATCACACAAAACGGGGCAAAAGCTTCCAACGATGATGATCTTGATGATTTGAAGGGTGGTAAAAAATCTTCTAGTGGTGGTTTTCAAACTATGGGTAAGTCGATTTATTGTGCATATTATCTCTTTATTTAATGGATTTTCAGGATTGATTCCTCCTTTGCTTAATGCCATTTTAAAGAAAGGCTTTAAAGTACCAACTCCCATCCAACGTAAATGTATTCCTCTTATCATGGATGGTGTAGATGTTGTTGGTATGGCTCGTACTGGCTCAGGGAAAACTGCTGCTTTTGTTATTCCACTTATTGATAAATTGAAGCTCCATAGCGCTAAAGTAAATATATATCACTATTATAATCAATATATGTTGATTTAATTGCTTTTATAGGTTGGTGTCCGTGGTATAATTCTCTCTCCCAATCGTGAATTGGCTCTCCAAACGACCAAAGTTGTAGTAGAATTGAGCAAATTCACAGATTTGCGTGTCGTGTCTATTGTTGGTGGTGAAAAATTAGAAGATCAATTCTCTCTCCTTACCGGGAATCCTGATATTATCATTGCCACCCCTGGTCGTTTGCTCCATTTATTAGTCGAAACAAGTATGGAGTTAAGTCGTGTTGAGTATATTGTATTCGATGAATGTGATCGACTATTTGAAATGGGTTTCAGCACTCAGTTGAATGAAATTTTGGCCAAATTACCAACTAAACGCCAAACTTTACTGTTTTCCGCTACTCTTCCCAAAAATTTGATTGAGTTTGCTAAAGCTGGTTTACAAGACCCTACATTGGTTAGATTGGACGCAGATACAAAGATTAGTTCAGATCTGGAGTTGGGTTTCTTTTATACCAAACCTGATTATAAAGAAGCTGCCCTTTTATATCTCTTAAGAACTATTGTCAAATGTCCTATGAAACATGAAGTAGATCATTTACGCATCAAACCTGAAAAGAACGAGATTGGTATGAAGAAAAAGAACAAGAAGGCCAATTTGCCACCTCTCTATTCCAAGCAAGCTATTATATTCGCATGTACAAAGCATCATGTTGAATACCTTGCAGATTTGCTAGATAAGGCTGGTTATGAAGTTGGTTACTTATATGGTTCTCTTGACCAAACTGCTCGTCAAATTCAAATCAATCGCTTCCGCCAACAACAAGTCGCTTTTTTTGTAGTAACTGATGTTGCTGCTCGTGGTATTGATATTCCTGTATTGGACTATGTCATCAACTATGATTTCGTTGATTCCAGCAAAGTGTTTGTCCATCGTGTTGGTCGTGTTGCACGTGCTGGTAAACGCGGCTGGGCTTACTCATTGGTTACTCCTGACGAACTTCCCTACTTCTTGGATCTTCAACTCTTCTTAGGTCGTCCCTTGATTACAGCTGCTCAGTTACAAAGAACTGGTGCTATTCCCAGCTATAACACCGATCTAGTGATTGGTAACTTGGGTACTGAAAGCAGCATGGATGTAGATATCGAATGGGTTAATAACAGGCTTGATAAGGATGTTACCTTAGAAGGTTTGCGCGGTGTTGCTCAGAATGGTTATAAGATGTTCCGTAAGAGTAGAGCTCAGTTGACTGCAGCTAAGCCCTCCATTACCAGAGCCAAAGAGTTAATCAAAACTGGTGAATTGACCCCTATCCATCCACTTGTCAGAGCCTGCGCCCCTACTGAATCCATCGAACGCGAAAACCTGTTACAATCACTCGCCAAGTTTAGACCTTCGGAAACTATTTTTGAAATTGGTGCCAGAGGCACTAAGAAATCAACTGCTGGTTCTTTAATCATGCAATCCCGTCGTGCAAATCTCACTAGTACTATTGCCAGTTTCAAAGAGAAGAATGAAGAACGCATTGCCAAACTTCACGAAGCCGACATGGCCAATATCAGGACTACCTCAGCAGTTGATGATATTGATGAAGCTGCTTTAGAGAATGCTTTCTCCACAATCTACCAGCCCAGTAAGAAGAATACGCGGAACACTGCCAAGGATGAAAAGCATTATATTGGCTATGTCCAAAAAGATGCCAATACCGAAAAGGGATACTCTCTCTCCAGTGGAAC
>JNEM01016978.1:0-27599 GCA_000697335.1 Conidiobolus incongruus B7586
CAATTTGGCTCACCATCTCTCCTTTGTTACTGATGAGCTAGCAAATAATAAAATGCCGCCTCCTCTAAGAACGTCGAAATCATGGACAAAACTGGCCAAGTTGAATCCAATTACCCGCACAATTAACGCTGTTCAGAGAGCTACGCAGCGTAAAAAGAAAAGTCAATCCAGCGATGAATTTGAAAACTTCATGACATCTGAACCATTCCTACCACCATATTTAGATTCCATGTACCCTTCTCTAGGGTTTTCAAATAATGGTATTGAAAAAATATCTAACTTACCTCCCACACAATCAGCATATTTACTCAGCATGCAAAAACTCAAACACTATAATAGAAGACCGCTAGTTCAACTGGTGCTCATCCAACATGTAGTCAGCCGCATTCGCAGTGAAGAAGGTAGTCCCCCACTTCCGCCGATTCCTCGCAAGGTGTCACCAATTCAACCTCTAATCAGATCAAATTCATTTACTTCACAGAATAAACCGCTACCTCCAAGTCCAACACGAAGTCATTCTACTAGCTCCAAACCAGTTCTACATTTCAGGAAAAAATCGACAAAACAGCGACAAGGAATACCTCAATTTCCACCACCAAGTGAGAACGAAGATCAGGAAGATATCCCTCTGGGGTTATTACAAAAATCCATCGCAGAAGTAATTTAATTAACATCGTATCTACAGTGCATCATTTCATCCAATATTTTATCATCTATAGATTCAAAATTAGCATCCAACTATTTCATGATACTTGCATATTGTTTGATTGATAGCATATGTTCTGAGCTTAATTATTTCAGTTTAATTAACCTCCATAGTAAATCACAAACCAAAATCCATAAAAACATAACATAGCATAGAAATAGGTTACTAAGCCAAGTAACATCACTTTCTTTAAATTAACCATACCAATTATGTTAACACTTTCATACCTTATCATTCTTCTCTGAGGATTTAGCACGGTTGAATATTCAAATGTAATTCCAATTACTTAAACTTTGTAACCAAACCCATCATTTAAAATTTTATGGCAAATAAAAACCATCCAAAAATTATTATAAATAATAATCTTATAACAAATAAAAAATTATTGTTTATTCCTCTTTTCAGAGTCCACAAATACCATTAAATTGAAATGATTTGAAATCAAATATGCCTATTTGAATAATGGCTTATAATCAAATAAAGTACACAAATTTTTAGTCAAAAGGGTAAAAAATGATTAGAATTTTATTGGTCATGACTAATTAATGATACCCTACGATTTTTAGAGTAATAATTCAATTTACCCATTATAATTGATAGAAAAATTGGGAATGGTTAAGCTAATATGTAATACAATCAAACCTTGAATCATTCATTTCTAGGACTGAGCTCCATACCAAGATGGTATATACTTGATTTGTTAGCGATGGCACCACAATTTTCAACTTGATACAGAGATCATCACATGGTGCCAATTCGAAGCATTTGGGATTGACCCAATGTTTATCTAAAACAATCATTTTCACAGATTTTTAAAACTCAGAAATCTCTAACAGATTGTAGTTCACAGCATTCATTCTGTTAAGTTATCCATAAAAGTCACTTTCTATATACATTGATAATATTTTGTTAAATATGGTATTTTTGTGATAAATTAGTATTTTTATCTAACAAGGCATTTGAAATAGGAATATTAATAATATTCCATTTTTTATATTATTGTTTAGATAATATGAATAATATTAAATAAATAGTTATAAATATTTATTATTTTAGAAAATTCAAAAATTTTTTCAACTCATTTACAAGAAAAAATCCCATAAAAATCCCAATTTCAAAATCTAAATATTAATTTGTATAACGATTGCAATCCACAACACAAAAAACCAATGCTATAATAAATTCAATAAATGGTGTATTTTGGAGTCAAGAGAGGACGCAAAGTGGGAGTGTACACCACTAACAGAGAGTTAGAGCTCCAGATAAAAAATTTCGACAAACCCATTTATAAACTGTTCAAAAGTTTAGACGATGCTAAGAGGTTTGTGACGGAGCCTCCGAATCCTCCATACACCATACAGAAATGTCCGTGTTGTGGTTATGATCAGTACAGTGACGGCAGGATGGTTAACTACGAAGATATTGAATTACATTATAGAAGTTTGAGCGAACCAATAGTGATCTATACGGATGGCAGTATTTATAATTTTCAGAATCGATTGGGCGCTGGATTTGGTGTTTTTTACGGAATTGATCATCCCGGCAATACAGGACTACCCATGTCCGAAATTACGCTAAAAGGTCCCAAATCTATACTGAGAGCTGAAATTTGTGGGATACTGTACGCTTTGGAACGATTACAGAATAATCCCTGTAAGAAATTGATTTTTAAGACGGATAATAAACAGGTGGTGAATGTGCTGAGTAAGGAGTTATACAAGTGGGTGAATACGCACTGGCGGGGAGGAGGGGGGAGTAATCAGGATCTTTGGGAGAGATGCTATCGCCTGATTGATCGCAGAAAGGCAAAGGTTGTGGTGGAATTTGTCAAAGGTCATAATGGGGAGCTCGGAAATGAAGAAGCTGATCGATTAGCAAGAGTTGGATCTGGTATTGACTATGAAAATCAGCTTACATATACATAGCATTTAAATAATTGTTTAAATCAATTAGATAAATAGAATAATTTAAATATGTTATAGTGGAATTACCGAATTAACAATATATTTTATTATAATCAGATATTTAAAATATATAATATATTAACTTAGAATACATATCAATTAATCCAAAAAATCGCAAACTCTAAAGTTACTTTAAATTTTGATGAATTAAACATTTATTCAAAATTTATAAATCATGATAGTATATTGTCTTGAACTTTATTAATAAAAACCTTATAATATTTCAATCAATGACAATTGTAAAAATACCGTTGTAATCAATATCCACAACAAAAGGATGGATAACATGGTGATAAAACTTATCTAGATTTAGCATGAGAGTTAAACTTAATCGAATTCTGTCCTAAAGCGATTAAGTGCTGCTGTACGATGGTGTATGCTTTCTGGACTGTATCAGGATTGCCGGGTTTGAGAACAATCGCATCCAATCGCACTCTTAACTCGGTGAATGAGGATTGCGTTAATTGGCTTTGACCATATCTGAAAAATAGGAATCCAAAATAGACCAAGGGACGAATGACGTGGAAACCTGTTAAAAATGCCAAAATTAAATAAAATGGAATGACTGTTATTTCGAAGAATGAGGAGAATTTAATGGCTGAGGAGTAGTAGTGATTGACCGTAGATTGTAGCAATAAAGCAATTTCAGTAGATCTGCTCACAGATTCATTGGGGTTGGATTGACGTTTTTCAATTTCTTTAGGCACTTGGGGGAATATTGTAGGAATGATATCAGATTTTAAATAATTGGCAAAGTGGAAAAATGAATAAAACATAAAGGGAATCAAACAGACTATATTTGATAAATTAGTAGATAAAGATAATATATTAATGATTAAATATTACTAATATTAGAACCATAAAATTCCCATGTTAAAGCCAAGATCAAATACAAAAAAGTTTCATCCCTCAATAATCTTTTAACATACTCAGCATTGGGTTGAAAGTTCTAAATGTTCAAATTGATAAAACAAATTAGTATTCGATATATTTTAATTACCTTATGAGTTGCAGCAAATACAATACCATAACTCAACAGAGCACCTGATAGAGCCTTGTGATAAAGTTTGGAAGCTCCTTGAGTTGAAAAAATACGTAAATAATATAAAACACCACTCAATAGGGTGGAAACGTGACCTAACCACCAACAGAATTGAGTGGTCTAAAATATCTTTTTATTATTATCTAACATTCTGTAGCTTAATTTGTTATTTGGCTTACTGTAATCTTATTAACAATCCTATTAACTAAATTTATAGGTTCTGGAGATTGGTCGGAGGAAGTAGTCATCTTAATTATGTAATATAATATTTAGTTTAGTTTTTATTTTAAAATAATCCTGCTACTAAATATTTTGTTGATATTATTTTAATAATAGCTTAGTTTATCAATAAAGAACAAAAGTAATACTAAATAAACTTTTATGATTGATTAAATACTCATTTCTAAGTTTAATCAAAATAAAAATAAAAGGTTCCAACCAATAATATGAAATTTAAAATTCTTCATAATCATTTATGAACTTGGTTAATTAAATTGAGAGACCAAAATGACGTCATTAATTGGCTCTTGTTTTATATTGAGTTTCTTCAACATTAAAACCTGTAATCCTAATTTATTTTAGTTGACAAGTAGCTATTATAACAATTGGATGAATTGGAATAGTGATTCAATTAATTTTGTTTAGATAGAATTTAAAGGAAATACAAATTATGAAAAAACAGGTAAATTCAATTATGTGTCAAGAATTTTAAAGATATAATTAAAATAATAAACCTATAAAAATTTTCAAAAACAATATAATATTAATTTTGTTAGAATTCACTAAGATATATACTTCAAATAATCAATATTTAATTTAATACTTTGGTTGAAATTATTAAACTTGATAATTTGGCAAATAATTGAGAAAGTGATATTTATCAATAATTAAAATCAAGAAATCAGAACATTAATCACATAAAATATAGTCATAATCAAAATCAAAATCAAAACTAAAATTAAATTGAAATAATAATATAACTAATAGTTATATTTCAAATAGTCACCAATATCCTAAAATCATTGAGGAGTGGGTCTCTGTTGCTGAGGTTGAGTAGCTTGAGTACCAAGATTGGTGAGATAGCCTTTGATGGTAGTGTAAATTTGCTGGACTTGGGCGGGAATATTGGGCTGCAAAATTACGGCGTCGAGACGGAATCGGAGCTCGGTGAAGGCGCTGCGAGTGAGGGCACTTTTTTGGTAGCGTTGGAACACGAAGAAGGCGTAGGAGATAATGGTCATGAAACTCACTTGGAAGGTGATCACTTGGAGGAGAAGAGCGACGGGAATGATGGAGATTTCGTAGAGGGACACTTTTCTCATGAAAAGGGAGTAGTATTTGTTAAAAATAGCTTGAATTCCTATGCTGACTTGAGCAGGGAATGAAAGGGCGCCGGTAGTATTGGTTTGGGCAGCTTGTATTTCTTGAGTGACGGCTGGGAAGATAGTGGGAATGATATCGGTTTTAAGGTAATTGATGGTATGGAAAAAGGAATAGATAATGAAAGGAAGTAGAGCAACTAATTATAAAGGTCAATACAAATAGGTTAAATATATTCGTGGTAATATTACCAAAAACTGGTTTCTGAGTCTTCCAAGAGAGAGCTAACATCAAATAAACAAAAGTTTCATCCTTTAAAATTTTATCAAGATATTGAATATTGAATTGGATAGGCTGAATAATAGTTTATATTAAAAATCATATAATCAAAGCTGCTGAATAAAGCATACCTTGTGAACAGCGTACAAGACGATACCATAACTTAAAATAGCACCAGTGAAACTCGTGCTATAATAAGAAGCCTTTGGTGAGAAAGTGATGAAACTCCAGTAGTAAAAGATGCCACTGAATAGTACAGTAAGATGGCCTAACCACCAAGCAAATTGAGGTGTCTATTTTAAAAGAAAATATTAAGGTTGATAAATATGATTTTTGTCATGATTCTCAAAACACTTACTAACACTTTAGATTTAACGCGATCTAATAAGGAAGCTTGATTAGCGGGAGTAGTCATTGTTAGTTATTGCCGATTAACAATTTTTATTGAATCAGTATTCTAAAATAAATTGAGTTAGTAAGTGACCTTTCATTTTTATAATACTTTAAATTGAAAATATTAATGTATTGTATTTAACATGTTAATACTTTTTAGATGATATAAGTGAATTACTTTTTCAATCGTTCATATTTTAGTAATATTTTGAGTTTTGATTTTTTTTCATTGTTGCTAAATATTGTATCTATTATGTATCAGATATTATGTATACAAATGTCTTATATTATTCATCAAAATAATATCAATTGATTTGATCACAATTATATACATCAATATATATTAATTATGTAATAACTGGAAGCTCATTTAACAATAATGATAGGCATTACATCGTTACCTGATATTAAAATATTGAAAGTTATATCCTTAAGTTTATGTATTAAATAAAAGTAACTGCTAAAATAATCGAATCCATACTCTTTTATACCTTAAGTCTACAATCTGACGTTTCAATTTGAATCCAATTGTCCCAAATTAACAATAGGGACCCAAATTACAATTTTGGAATTGGAAATTACTGGAAGGTTGATTCGTATTTTCTCAGATTTTTTTTTATTAGTTGGGAAATATTTAGGAATGGTTGGAATAGTATTTAGTTAAGTATACTTATATATTGCAATTATAGTATTTGAATATAATATTATAAGAATTTAATAGATCAATTAAGTAAAGCTAATATAATGATTAATTTATTTAGATTAATAATAAACTCTAATATAAATGTAACTAGTTTTCAGAAATAGATTTAAAATTTATATAAATCGAGTTATTCTCTTATTTTAATAAAACAACATCTAAAATATATTAATGTTATTAATATGAACTATTGATTGAGTCATTAAACTATAATTTTCCAAGATATATTAGCTATATTAATTTATATTTTAAAGATACCTTGCAATTAATATATTGAATAGCGCTTGCAGAAGTGATTGTGAAAACCAAGCAAATGAGAAAATTTATGGGATACATTTAGTAGATATGAATTAAACAACAAAATTAATGAGGAAAAATTCAAAAATAAAATTGATTAAATTACTATTTAATTTTCTCTATTGAATGACTGTTTAACTTATTTATTCATCTGTTAATTTTTTTTATTTAATATAAAATATTATATTTTAATCCCTTTATTATAAAAAGTCCTTATATCTATTAAAACTACCGATAAAAGTATATAATATTATTATCTAATCTGTCATCAAACTTATTGGGTTCATTATTATTCAGTTCAATTATTATGATCAGTGCTTTCTTTATTTATAATCAAAAGGGAGAAGTTTTAATCTCACGTTTTTATCGTCCAGATTTAAAGTAATTTCACTACATAAAATTCATAAAATTATTTATATATTAATTATATCGACTATAGACGTTCTGTTGCCGATATATTTCGAATTCAAGTAATTTCCAACAATGATGTACGCTCCCCGTTTATTACTTTAGGTTCTACCTCATTTTTCCATGTTCGTCATGATAATTTATATATTGTAGCGGTTACTAAAAATAACGCTAATGCAGCCTTAATTTTCGAATTTTGTTATCGAGTTATCAACCTTGGTAAATCCTATTTTGTTAAATTTGATGAAGAAAGTGTTAAAAATAACTTTGTTTTGATTTATGAATTACTCGATGGTAATTATTCATTTTATATTTAGTTTAATTGACTTTTATTTAATATTATTATTTCTATTTAGAAATTTTGGATTTTGGTTATCCACAAAATACTGATGCCGATACTCTCAAACTTTATATTACAACGGAAGGTGTCAAATCTGAAAAGGGAGCTATGGAAGATTCCAGTAAGATTACAATTCAAGCAACTGGTGCCATCTCTTGGCGTCGTCCCGATATTCGTTATAGAAAGAACGAAGCTTTTATTGATGTTATCGAATCTGTTAATCTTTCGATGAGTAGTAAGGGTACTATTTTAAGAGCTGATGTCTCTGGTCAAATTATGATGCGTGCTTACCTTAGCGGTACGCCAGAATGTAAATTTGGTCTTAATGATAAACTTTTACTTGATCGGGACTCAGTCAACCGCTCCGGAGCTAATAATGCTAACGCGGTTGAGATTGATGACTGTCAGTTCCATCAATGTGTTAGATTAGGTAAATTCGACTCAGACAGATCTATCAGCTTTATTCCACCCGATGGTGAATTCGAATTGATGAGGTGTCGTAGTACTGAAAACGTTAATTTACCATTCAGAGTCCATCCTGTTGTTAATGAGATTGGAAAAACCAGAGTGGAATATCGTATTTTAGTTAAAGCTAATTTTATGTCTAAATTATCTGCCACCTCTGTAGTCATCAAGGTTCCTACTCCTTTGAACTGTTCAGGGGCCAATGTCAGAGTTACAGCTGGTAAAGCCAAATATCAACCAAGTGAAAATGCCATCGTTTGGAAGATTTCACGCTTCCAAGGGCAATCTGAATACTCTCTTGCCGGTGATGCTGAATTAACTCCTACAACTACTGGCAAGACTTGGTCAAGACCTCCCATTACGATGAATTTCCAAGTTCTTATGTTTACTTCATCCGGTTTATTAGTTCGATTTTTGAAAGTTTTTGAAAAATCCAATTATCAATCAGTCAAATGGGTTAGATATATTACCAAAGCTGGTACTTATGAAATTAAGGTAATTTAAATATTTATATTAACTTTTATGAGATTTTACTAACTGGTTTTTAGTTCTAAAATTCTTTATTATCATTCCCACCTTTTGATATTTAGATTATAGTTGGCTAAATAATGATTAAATTGGCATTTCAAAAATACATAATCAATTGGTTAACATTATAATTTTATCATTATTTTTTATCTTTCAATATGACATAACAGAATATTTCAGAGGTTATTATTTTCTCTGAACCCATGTTGAATATCTCAAACTCAAATTAGAGATATATCCTGATTAGATCTTAAACATTTAAATTTAATTTGAGTTTAATTATTGTATATTGATGTACTTCAAACTATTTCTTTAGTATATTTTTAATATTTTAACTTACACTTATAGTTGGGAATTTTTAGGAGAATATTTCTATCCAATAATTTTTAAACAATAACCATTATATTTAAATGATCATTAATAACTTTTAAATTGCATCATTTATATTTAAATATATCTATCCAAATCTATCTCTATTCACGTTTTAACTATGCGATATATAATTAAGTAACTGGCGAGATATGTAATTTGCCAAAGTTATTAGAATCTTCCTGCAGATTAAATCTGTAGCATTCAAACCCTTGCCCTAATAACTGGGAAAGAAATTGCTGGTTAACAGAGTGCCATTTGAGTTCTAGCCTGAAAAAGGTGAGAGTGGGTGACAAGCGCCTGGGACGAAGTTGTGAAAGTGTTTTAATAGCTCCAACTAAAATTGGTGAGGTGTATTCATTGTAGATACAGTCACTTACATTGATAGTATCTGGACCGTCTGGGGTGTACTTTACAAATGGGAACACTTTGGAATCTCCATTACTGATTTTTGGAGCTAATTCCCAGGGGAATTCACAAGTAGATATAATGGGAGGGTTTTCTTGATCTTCTTTGAGCTTGGATTTAGAGGAATTAGCTTGTAAGCTTTTGTTTAGATTACTCAGAATTTCCTTTTGATCGGTACAGATCACAAATCCAGTATCTTTAGTGGAGGGCGGATTGGCTGCAGATTTCTTATGCTGAGATTCAATTAATTTGCCGAATGTAATCCCAACAACACCCGTTCCTGATCCTGAATCAATACAACATTTCACATACAACCACCATTTGTAGGTAAGCAGCCAATTGCTCAGAAATACACTAGCTTCCCAAACCACTATCTTAGTGACTACTTTCTTGGTTAGAGTTGTAGCATTTTGAACAGCGGTTAGATTCGCTGAGAGATAATTTTAATTCCTTTGACCATCAGAAAATAATAATTGATCCACTATAGATAACTTGGAAGCTGTACAAAAGAATCGAAATTAATTCAACAGAGTATATATGATACTTAATAATGTTCTCATCAGATATCTGTTTTAGAGAAACATCCTTTTTAATATCTAATTCGAGTGAATAAATTGCATTTTCTTCAATTTCGATAAATTCATCCATTAAAAGATAGTTTGTGTCCACATCATCTGTGATTACATGACAATATTCTTTGGTTTTATCTTCCATGTTTTTTTCAATATCATTCTTTCATTGAAGCAAAGTAAATTTTTTATGAGGAAAGGATTTATTCGACAACTTATGGGATGACATAATAAAACCGCCGTATCACTTAGTAATTACCAAGTATACGTAATAGTTACAAAGCATATAGTATATTTCCAATTCATCCAAGTGGATAACCGTAGTAATTCCTGGGACAGGACCCAATTCACTTAATTTCTCGCTAAAGGAGTATATAAAACAGATGTAGGCAAAAGTAAACAGACATGAGATGGTGATCTTAAAACGAGAAAGAACCAGAGGACACAGGTATACAAAGTGTGGGCAGCCACTATGTAAGAAAAGTGACTTGGAGGTTAATAGATCTTCACAGAGCAGTCAAGCTTAGCACATACAATGAAACTCGAGATAGAGGACAAATAACAATCCGGGACATGTCATAGATAGACAAGCCTTTGAGGTGCCATTATTCGTCGAGTGAGAAGCAAAGTAAATTCAATTATTATCATTTTTTACTAGATTTAAACCATTTTAAATTTGTGGGATTATATTCAAACCCAAATTTGATATTAGTTGTAATCAAATTTACTATAATAAAATATTCACCAATATATGTAATGGCTAAACTATTACTATTACTAAATAAACTTTTATATGTTATTAGTATAGATGTAATATATAAATTCATCGAATTTCGAACCTTTTATATTTACTAACTATAATAATTGTATTTTTATGTTTTGAAATTTTATTGATATAATATTATCAATTCTGAACTTTATCCATTATAAAAATAGTATTTAGAATATTGAATAAGTATGATGCTTTAAATATATTCCTTCTATTGAGATAATTAGTCATAACATTTTCTAAGATATATTAATTAGATCTTTTTATTATATTTATATCATCAATATTGTCAAATTTTTATAAAAATACAAAAATCTTTTTCTAATATATACTATAATGATTCGATTCAGCCTGATAAACTTATCTAATATTTCAAAATTAATATATTATGCACCTTACATTATATTCATTTTAATAATTAAATAGTTAAAAATATTATTTTTTTTCTCTTTAGATATATGCTTCAAATGTAAAATTAATTTATATTAGGTTGATTGAACAGGATCCCATAATTATTGATAATTGATTTTTACAGATAAATTGGTTAATTTACTATTACATAATAATAATAAATAGAATAGTACAATATATTAAAATTTATTTAGAAATCGACTATGAGTTCTTTTAAAAAAAGAGTAGGAGGACAAAAAATATCTATTAAATTACCTCTCGGAAGTAAATTAAGTACTCAAAACGGTCAATTACTAATTTCCAGCGGTATTTCGAGTTTGGACGAAGTATTGGGAGGTGGTTTACCTGTAGGCTCTCTTAACTTGGTTTTAGAAGACCAGTTCACCAACTATTCGTCATATTTGCTTAAATATTTTCTGACTCAGGGCATTTCCAACTCGCAGCCCGTTTGCTTAGTTGGTGGGGAAGACAGTTTTTGGTCAAGTTTGCCAGGAATTTATCATTATGACCGTCTGCAAGCTTCAACCCCTCCCAAGCAACAGGAGCCTAAAAAAGAAGAGGGTGATGATTTGAAAATTGCTTGGAGATATAAAAATTTACCTAATCTGAATAATGTTCAATCCGAAAATGACAAAGGTAATTTACATGTTAAATAACATAAAGCATATTCTAATATCAATTTAGCCAATTCAGCTCTTGATAAAATAGAATCCAACTTTTGCAATCGATTTGATTTGACTAATCCTATCACTGAAGATATGCTTACTAATGCTACTAAACATAATTTCAACTTGAAAAAGTATTCCAATTCCAATATTTTACTCAATATCTTGGAGGATATTAAACAATTATTGAAATCAGAATTTAGGTATATAATATATTTTTTATATCAATTCATCATATATTTACTTTATTTTTAGCTCTACGATACCAACTGACCCATCCCAGCCACGTAAAGTGTTAAGAGTAGCTATCAATTCATTAGGCTCGCCATTCTACAACAATGGTCCACTTCCATTTGCCGAAATCTATCAGTTCTTAACTCAGCTCAAGAGTTTAATGCGCTTTTCATATGCTACTCTCATGGTTACACTACCTGCATACATTTATACCCCATCCTACTTAGTCCCAATCTATCATCTATTTGACAGTGTCATCTCGTTAGACACATTCACCCACGAACAAGCTGCCCTGGCCGCTTCTGGACATCATGGCTTCTTCCGACTTGTGAAATCACCCAGCATCAATTCTATCCAACCATCCACCTCTAAAATCCTGCAATCTAACCACAACAACTTCGTCTTCAAGCTCAGTCGTAAACAATTCACCATCGAGCCCTATGTGCTACCCCCCGAATTAGGCGACAGTCCCGCATCTTCGGGATGCTCAGCGCAGAATCCCAGTCAAAATATTTCCATGGATATTTTGCAGAATTTCACCAATTCTAATCAGGCACAGCAACCTAAGAGAATTACTTCACATTTGGGATTTAATAATAACGGTAGTAATAGTAAGAAATCGCTGGATTTTTAATTTAACATATTAGATTGGTTTCATATTGTCAATATAGCATTGCAATATCATGGAATAAATTATTTAGTAAATAGATTCAATTATGAATTTAGAGTTATGCATTTTATAAAACATTTAGATAATTATTATAAATTTGATAAAATAAATATTCAGAATAATATAACATAAATATGCAAAATGATTTCAAAAATTTTTCAATATTCAATTATTGATTCAAATTGATTTCATTATTAATTCATTTTTAAATTAAATTTAACTTTCATTTCATTTACATATTAAATCTATCTCGATTAAATTGAAATATTATAGTAAACAATTATGTACATAGTTCTCCATATAAAAATATATTTAACCATACAACGTCATCATTTCTTTACTCAGTATAAATAATCATTTCAATCTTTATTAGTTTAGAATATAAAATTAATTGTTAACTGAAAATTATCTTTAAATTATGATAAAATAACTAAAATATTTATTAGAATCCTTTATTTTTGGTGATTTATGTAAACATTTATAGTTAATAGAATTTTTATAATTTAATAAAAATATAGAGGATATAAGAGAAATTTATTAACAAAAAATATTACATTTTAGATGATGAATAGATCCAATATAATATTACTAGAATAACATTATGTCACCAATATCAATAGACTACTATTCATTTTAAGTTGAGACAAAGTTGATAGAACAACCAGAGAGGATAAGAAGTGAGTATTTGTGGAAAATAGCAGCTAGAGTAAGAAGACATACATCAAACCAAACAGAATAAAAGCATCGGAGGCTTGCCACTGGTAGGGCTCACACTCTTCTTCCTGCTTTAATTGAGTTTCCGTAGAGTCAACGAGTAAGTTATGATACAAGGTTTTCTCGCTCGATTCTTCAGTGTAGTCGTTATCGTAAAAGGAAAAGAGGACTGGATTGACGGATTCCAAGGACAACATATTGGGGGATTAATTATAGTTGAAAACAAGGTTACAGTTGAAAAAAATTCTCCAATTGAGAATTAAGATATGAACAGGGACTGTATCTCCATTTATACCATTTGAAAAGATTTGCATGAATCGATTAGTCAAATTTATTTTATCTTTTTCCACCAATCATCATACTTCGTTTATCTTACTATCTCTTACCCCCCTCCTCCCTTAAGCTTAGCCAATCATCTTTTGCCTAATTGGGTATTAGCTAGAGATATATTTTGTATTACTAACGGATAATTGATAAGTTACGTTGATAGGAATGTAGGATATTATCTTTAATTTTTTATAGCTTAATTTATTAATATATTTTACATTTTAACAATTATGTTATCGTTTGATTTTATTTTTTTAATATGAATTTCAAGAATAATTCTAATAGAATTCAAATTTTATCAGTTTGATTTATTCCTAAATTAAGTAAAAATCAATATGTTATTCCTAGAATGATATCTTAAATTGATTAAAATTTATAAAGATGTTTTAGTAATTATAAAATCAAAATAATTAAAAATAATTCAGTCTAGATTAAATAAAATATTTTTAACTTTATATAAAAAGATATTCTTGTTATAAGATTCAATGTTTTTAGCTATTAATCAATGAGAATAATATAAACTCGAAATTTAAATGTAAATCAAAATAACCCAAATTGGTAACTTAACACACTTGCAAAAAATAGAACACCTAACGCTGTAACAATATGTTCACTTCTTTAACCTCAAACTCATCACTTTAGATCCGAACAAAATGAATCGCAACCCACGTAGGCGTAATTAACCCACAAAATAATCTGGAGAATTTACCAATATTAAATATGACTGTGTTTAAGATTTGCATTAAAATCATTCATTTTGGTAAATTTGATAACTTGGTAGTCAATTCTTTCAATCTTTTGTAAATTACATTATCCATTTCATTTAGGGATGTAACTTTGGTTTCAAATTTTTATTAGACTTATATAGTATTTTAAATTTGATAATTGCTAAAAAATTTTACTGTGTGGTAGATGAATTCATAAAGTGCTAATAATTGTTACAATTGATAATTTTGGAATGAATTTTGATCTAATTGAGCTTTAAATTGATGTTGTAAATTACAATGTAAGTTTTTGATACACTTATTGCTATATAATGAAAACAAACCAATATTTAAGATTAAATAATAAATGAATAATCTTAATTACCATCAATATTGATTTTATACTATTGGAATACGTTGATTTCATAGTATCAAAAAAATTGTTAACAATTTAAACAATTGATATTATTTTAATGAATTGGTACTAAAATAAAAAGAATGCTAATGGTAACTTGTTCAAAATCAATTTAGAAATCTTAATAATCTATTATATAATTACGATTTATGACTATTTTAAATGTATATATAAAACATTTATCACTATCTATCCCTTATAATGGTCATAAATACCTTGATAAATTGTTAATATCAAATAATAGATGAGTTCAATCTTTAATGTTATAAATTTCTAAATATTAGTATGATTGTCTTGATTTGATTTTGTACTAAATTTCTTGTTTGCCCTTTAGCAAATTGAGTCATTAGATCATTGTTTTCAGGAATTTGTATATAACATATTAAAAATCAATGAAGATAAAATATATTATAGATTGATAATTATAACAATATCCCCATTATTAATAATATTATATACTTTATTTTGGTACGATATTATTTAAAAGTATGTTGATAACCCTCTTACATACGTATAAAATTCTATTCAATATTGTTATTATCATTTATTTTCAAAATCCTTAAAGATGTTTCTTGTTAAAATAATATTAATTGAATAAATTAAATTTCAATATATAATCAATCTATAGATTCTAGATAATTTTTTTATAACTGAATGAAAACATGATTTGATCATTATATTAATCATGGTTTGCAAAAATATATATAAGTTTTATAATCAAAAAGTTATTATATTGTAATTTCTTTGATATTTTGTATATGAATTATATCAATAGCAATAAATGAGTGATTCAATTTAAATATATTGAAAACTGGATGTTATTGATAAATGTTATTAAATTCAATGTTAAAATTAAATTGAATTTAAAACAACTCTTTTAGGACTCCAAGCGATTGGGATTAATATTTCTCTATAATTAATTAATTTTATTGGGTTTTTTCAATATCAGATTCTTTGTATGAATGTGACTACTTATGATTGGATGAATTTCATTGAAATTTATTATACAATAAATAGGCTCTTTACTAGTGTAAATAATTCTTTATAAGAAAAATATTCTAATTTGGTGTAAAATTTGGCAAACATTTTGTCTGGGTTAATAGATTCAATTAACAAATACATATCCTGAAATGATTAACACATAAAATATCGTGAATATTTATAATATAAATAAAAAGAATTTTTTCTCATAGTTTTTAATATTTAATATTAATCATATTGATATTTTAATTATATAAAGGGTATTCAAATTTGAACATAATATAATTTTTAGTTATTATATTCACATTCAACTCTCGAATTTGATCCAAATTTAGAAACATTCAAATATTGTTATATTATAGTTGGATTGTAACTTTTATTAATTTTATTTATTAGTTAATATAATTTAAAATTTGATAATGATAAGTTAAAATATAATATTAATGGCTATAATAATATATCAAAATTATACAATTTTACAATTATACAATTATTCAAAGTTCCTGAAATCCAGAGAAAAAATTCTATTAATTTCCATCCCATAATTTTCAGGATTGAAAATTAGGAGCATAAATTATAAATTAAAGTGGTGATATCATCTTAATAGTTGCAATTCAAAATTTTATCAATTATTATTAATCAAAATGAACTTGGATCCTGCCAGACTTCAACAACTAGTAGCCTTATTTGAGCAATCTTTGAATTATCAAACTACTGTTCAAGGTAACTTTTTATTTTTGTATTACTTATTCAATGAACATAATTTATTTGATCAATGTTATTCTAAACATCCAATTTACTAATATAAAACTTTTTAGCTGGAAATGAACTGGAAGCACAAAGTCAAACTCCCGATTTTTTGATTTACTTAATGGCAATTCTCCAAGAAGAACAAGTTGGTATTTACATCCGTATAGCAGCGGCTTTATTTTTAAAAAATTTCATTATTAGACATTGGAAATATGTAATTATATTAATTTATTCTTTTCAAAAATGCTTTAACTTGTTTGTTTTAGGTTCAAGAAGAAGCTGATATTATCCCGAGTGAAGTTCGTGAAGCTGTTAAAAATCAAATTGTTGATCTCATGGTCAAATCCGATTCCAAAGTTCAAATTCATTTATGTGAAGTTATCTCTAATATTGCCGATTATGACTATCCCAATCATTGGGATCAATTGATTCCTGTAACTTGTAACCAATAATTAATTTATATATTCAATATTAACTGTATTTTATAGTCTTTAACAAAATATTTAAGTCCAGACAACTTACAGACAAACTTGGGTGTCTTACAAACTGTTAACTCTATTTTCAAAAGGTAATTTATTTACATTTTCTTATTATCTAATATATTTACATTTTATCATTTTAGATGGAGATCCAAATTCCGTACAGATGAATTATTTATTGAAATCAACTATTCTATGGAATGTTTTGGAACACCTTATCTTAACATTTTCCAAGTAAGTTTGATACTAATCATTTATATTTTACATCTAATTAATCATTTATAGGCCACTGACCAACTTATTGATCAAAATGCCAACAATCCTCAAGCTTTAAATCCTTTGTTAGAAACTTTGAATGTTCTTTTGCAAATTTATCTCAGCTTAATTTCTCACGATATTCCACAATTTTTGGTTGATAATTCAACCGTCTTCCAAGGGTTATTGTGCAAGTATCTGGTCTATGATAATCCAACTTATTCTAATTCTAATTTCGGCGCTGATGACGAAGTTAGCAATTTGGAAAATGTAAAAGTAGAAATTTTAGAAATTGTTCATTTGTATATTCAAAAGTATACTGAAGATTTTGCTGAAATCAACTCAGTCGTTAACTCTACCTGGTCTCTCGTGACTCGTTTGGATAGTAGACCCAAATTCGATCTTTTGACTAGTAAAGCATTGACTCTTTTGAGTACAGCTGTAAAAATGACCAGATTCCAACCTCTCTTTAGCGATCAAGATGTTCTTACTACCTTATCTAAGCAAGTTATTATTCCTAATGCCACTCTGAGAGAAATTGATGAAGAATTGTTCACTGATGAACCTATGGAATACATTAAACGTGATTTAGAAGGAACAGATAGTGAAACTAGAAGACGTTCTGCTGCTGATTTGGTCCGTAGTTTATTAATCACTTTCCAAAAAGATTGGACTGCTCTGTTTTCTGGATTCATTTCATCTAATCTTGAACTTTACAAATCTGATCCTGTTAACAACTGGAAAAGTAAGGATACAGCTATTTTCTTACTCTCTTCCATCGCCACTACCAAGCAAGCTACCTCATTAGGTGTTACAAGCGCTAATGAATTTGTCAATATAGCTGATTTATTCTCTACTCATATTTTGCCTGATCTTCAACCTGAGGCTAATGCACACCCAATTCTCAAAGTTGATTCCATCAAATATTTATTCACCTTCAGAAATCAATTAACACCTGAACAATTGCTTTCTATGCTTCCTTTGTTGGTTTTCCATTTGGGCTCAAATGATCAGGTAGTTTATACTTACGCTGCTGTTGCTATTGAACGTATTCTTGCAATGAAAGTCAATCATCGATCTGTGTTTACTGCTGAAAGCTTGAGACCAATTTTAGAAAACTTGTTAAATAATTTATTTGCTCTCACTTTCAAGGGAAACTCTGCACAACAAATTGCTGAAAACGATTACATTATGAAAACTATCATGCGTACCGTCATTGTAGCTGGACCTTCTATCTTACCTTATAGCACTCTTTTAGCTCAAAAACTTTCTGAATTGCTTAAGCTTATCGCTTCTAATCCCAGTAATCCCAAATATAGTCATTATGCTTTTGAAACTATTGGTGCTTGTATTCGACTTGCAAGAAATGATGCAAACAGCTTTTTACAACTCGAATCTGCCTTCCAAGAAACATTCCAGTTAATTCTCACCCAAAATATTGAAGAGTTTATTCCTTATGTCATTCAAATTTTAGCTCAAATTCTTGTTTCCCATCCCACACAAGGTATTCCCGAATTTTATCAAGGACTTTTGGGAACCATTGTTCAACCTTCATTGTGGCAGAAAGAAGGAAATATTCCCGCTCTTACCAGACTTCTCCGTAGTTACCTTATTAGAAGTGCCAGGTTTGAAACCTCAATTACCCAATCTAATGTACTCAACTCCATTTTGGGTATTTTCCAGAAACTCATTTCTTCTAAAATCAATGATATTTATGGATTTGAGCTCATCCGTGAAATCTTCGTTCAAATTCCTATTCAAGTTTTGCAACAATACCTTCCATCTGTGATTAACTTAATGCTCTCCAGGTTACAAGCCTCTAAAACTAACAAATTCATTTATGAATTCACTTTATTCTTAAGTGTACTTCTATCCGCTAATAAGCCTGATTGGAACGCTGATCTCGCCGTTAGACTCTTTGAAAATATTCAACCAGGCCTTTTGGCTCAATTGGCCCAATTTTTTATTGTTAATACTATCCCACAAATCTCAGGTTCAGCCAATCGTAGGTTGGTTATTGTAGGTATGACTGCTCTCCTTACCCAAACACATTTCAGTACTGTTGATCCTCTTAAAGCCCATTGGCCCTCCATAATGAACGGTGTTATGACCCTTCTTGAATCTCCTGATATTGTCAAACACGATACTGAGGCCGAATTGCAACAAGAAGAAGAATTAATCCGCTTCGAGGTTGAAGATACCACTTTCTCCACTGCATTCGTTAACCTTGCCACTTCATCTCTTCCTCCTTGCAACCCTGCACTTGCGATCCCTGACACCAAAGCCCATGTCGTTAATCAACTAAGAGAATTCATTCAGAAGAACCCCAACTTCATCAGAGAAACAGCTTCCCAATTACAAGAAGCCCAAGCCAATACTTTGGTCAATCAATTTGTTAATTTGGGAATTCAAGTATAATTCTCTTCAATTCCATAAAATTATAAAATATTATGACATACTTAAAATTATATATTGATTTTTACTATAAAATATTTCAGACAATATAACTGATTATTTGTAATATTTTCATTGCAATATTAAAAAATTGGATTTAATAAAAAAATTTTGTAATAGTTGAATTTTTAATCAATTGAAATTTTTATTTTTAATATATTTATAATAAAAATAAACCAATATCTTTAAATAGTTTGACCAAATTTGAAATAAATAAATTACATGCTTGACTTTAAATATAATATATGATTAATTTTGAAATTTGAAATTTAGGTATTGTTAGTATTTGGAGTATTCGTGGTATTCGTATTGGGATTCATTTCTTCTATCATTCTTTTAATTTCATTTTCGATATCTTCCGAGTAATTATCGCCATAAATCTAAAAACCAATATAAATTAATTGACAATGTTAAAAGTGATATAATGTGTTACTTGTTTTAAAAATCCGCTAAGTTTATCCGCTGTAACTTCAACTTTAGCTCTAGGACCCCAGCGATATTCGTATATGACTTGATCTCGATCACCACCCGATGTATTAATTAAATTACCAGTATGACTAGCATTTAATCGAACTAAATAATTCTGTTTGATCATTTGGTTGATACATGGTTTCAACTGTTTTTCTTCGTCTACTTCAAAAGTCCTTAAAAATTGAACCAATGACGGATGCTGAATATAATGGTCGGAAACAAGGATTAGTGTTAGGATAATCATCGATAATCCCAATTGATCAAAGCTTTGATTATTTAAGGAGACCAATGAAGGATGGTGAAGAATTTCCAGCGGGATAACACTCTGTAATATATATGCTTTAACTTGGTTTTTTTCTTTGTTATTTGCAGCATCTAAATAAATTTATAAATTTTAGCAAGAAATTATTAAATATATGAAAATTAGAAATTTACTTCTTCTAGAAACTAAAGAAGTGGAGGCAGCCGTATCCTTCTGAGGTAATTCCACTAATTGCAGACCACAAACATCTTTTAATATTTGTTGAGCTTTATCGAAAACCTTTTGGAAAGATCTATTCATATCACCCAATACTAAACTGAGTTGAATATAATGAATTAATAATAAAACTTAAAGTCAATTTACTCTTCTTGGTAATATCTTCCTTTTTAATAGGTACTTTTTTATTCTCTGTAAATAGAGCATATCTCACTAGTTGAATAGCCTTACGCTCTATTAAATCGTCCTAATAACTCAATTAATATTAATATATATCGAATAATATTTCAACATTTACGTTGCTACTAGTTGGAGTATTAGTATTTTCAATGTTTTCAATATTGTTACTATTTTGTGTTGAATCCATATTAATATTTAAAATGATTGTTTTTTGTTGGATTTTTTATAACATTTAATGACCTCATTACCTCATATATATTTTTTTGAAAATTATTAATTTAGTTATGGGATTGAAAATAGTTTTATTTGATTATCTCGATTTTATCATTTTTTTTTGGAATCTATATAAACATTTGTTGAATGCGACCTCATTTTTATCTTCATATTTTTATAATTTTTTAGTAGTTATTATAAATTTTCTTGATAATTGATATATTATATTCATGAATTAAAAATTATTAAATATTATAGTTCAAAATTATATAATCGAGATTTTATTATACTAAATTAAAGACTAGAACTTGGCTTGATCTAAATTTTTACTAGAAATGGATTATAGTATAACTTCAACTAACTGTGGTAATCTCAATGCTACTATATAAGTGAATACTTTTAGAAATTTAATCAGATTTTAATAATAAACTTGAGTAAAAATCTTTTTAATAGCAAAACTTAAAAATATATCACTCAATTTTATATTATTAAAACAATAGTATAAAACACTGCTATAGATAATCTTTATATAAAATCCAATTTGGTGATTAATAAAATTAAAACTATAATACATAGAGGAGGATTTATACATTTCTATTATATAATTAGTAACAATGTATATAGTCATTGTAATGGTTAAAAGACAAATATTTTAAAGTCGATGAATTATCAGAATAAAATATATGGGATAATTGAAGTATGCAAGGATCAACTTAAGTTTGCATTCCAAAGATACATAATTTACCTCGCTGTTTATAAAAGATATGATCGGAGTTTGAAAAAGTGTCTCAATTTAAAATGAAGTTGACGAATTATGATTTCATCATTAATTTCATGATACATTTAATTATTTACTAATCATTTTATTATTTCTATTACGAGTATAATTTCTAATAAATTATTTAATATGTGAACTCGTAATAAATACTATTTTAAGTAATAAAATGTAATAATTCTAGTATTTATTAATTGAATTCATAGTAATCAATGTGAAATTTATAAATTCTCATATAATTTCACCAAATCATAAAAATATGAACAAATTTAAGTATTTGGCTAAATATACTTGAATCGATGATATATGTGTATATATATATATATATATCCAACGATTACGACATAATATTCAATTTGTTAATATTTTTATTTTAAAACTTCAATTTTTAAAGTTTATTAAAAAATGACTGAAACTGAACACATCGCAGTGACTAACTTTCGAAAGTATTTAAGAATTAAAACTGTCCAACCTAAACCCGACTATGAATCTTGTACTGCTTTTTTAAAGGAAATGGGGCAAGGTTTAGATCTTGGGGTTAAAGTTGTTGAGGTAAGTCCGTTCAATATCTTAAATATCACTTTATTAATGAACATTTTAGTGTGTTCCTGGCAAACCTATTGTAATATTGACTTGGACTGGAAAGGATCCCTCTTTACCTTCCATTTTGTTAAACTCTCACACTGACGTCGTTCCAGTATTTGAAGAGAGTTGGAATTGGGATCCTTTCGGTGCTGAAAAAGTCAAAGACGAAAACGGAAAATATCGTATCTATGCTAGAGGTTCTCAAGATATGAAAATTGTTGGGTTATTGTAATTTCTTCTATCAACTAATAATTTTAATATTAATATTTTCAATTAGGTATTTAGAAGCTATCAGAGAATTAAAAAAGCAAAATTTTCAACCTTTGAGAACTATTCATTTGAGCTTTGTACCTGGTAAATTCAAGTATTAGATGCTAATAAAGTCTATATACTAATATTCAAAAATTTTAGACGAAGAAATTGGTGGTATTGACGGGATGGAAAAGTTCGTCCGCACTGAAGACTTTAGACAATTGAATATTGGTCTATCTTTGGATGAAGGTATTGCCAATCCCAATAATGCTTATCGTATATTCTATGGCGAAAGAACTGCTTGGTATATATTCCTTCAATTGATTACCCCTAAGTATTTACTTATACTTAATTAGGAAGGTCAGACTAAGAGCTACCGGTAATACTGGTCACGGTAGCCAATTTATTGAAAATTTAGCTACAGATAAATTGGTAAATAATAATGATACTCAATTATCAAAGCTCAATGACTTATATATATAATTTATGATTAGCTTCGCACCATTCAAAAATTCAATCAACTCAGAGAGGATCAATTCAATACACTTAAGGGAGATACTAACAAACAATTGGGTGAAGTTACTACTTTGAACTTAAATATGATTCAGGTATATGATGCTATCATTTTAACAATCTGCATTTAGCATTTATCTAGTATATTAGGGTGGTGTTCAATTCAACGTTGTACCTAAAGTCGTTGAAGCTGGTAAATAATTTAATATGATTTACAAAATTATCATATAACATAATAATTTTATAGTGTTCGATATTAGGATTGCTACAGACGTTGATTTAGAAGCTTTCCAGAAACAATTGGAAGGCTATGCTAAAGAAGAAGGGTATATTAAACCACGTAAATTTTTATAACAGGATTTAACTTTGTAAATTAGGGTTGAATTTATATTTGAACAGTACTTTGCGGGAGCTAAGAATACCTCAATTCACCCTGACTATCCTTGGTGGAAAGCTCTTACCAAAGCATGTGCTAAATTGTAAGTTGGAATGTTGGTCCTTAAATTAAGTAAATATTTTCACTTATATTAATTCATTTTAGTGGTGTTGAAATTGAACCTGAAGTATTCCCAGCTGCTACAGGTAATTAAAACTTCATATGTATATAATAATATTCAACTGACTATCCGTTTATAGATTCTCGGTATTACATCATTAAAAATATATATAATCATAAATAGTAACTAAATTATAAATATTAGCTTTTTGAGACAGATTAACGTTCCAGCATATGGTATTTCTCCCTTGAAGAATTTGCCAATTCTCTTGCACGATCACAACGAGTACGTAATGGAGGATACGGTTTTAGAAGGATTGGAATTCTATAAAATTTTAATTCCCATGGTCGCTAACCAACCTGCATTTTAATTGATTTATTTTATACTGTCATGATATTGGAATAAATATTTGTTATGATATTGGGATTATAAACTCTGAGTATTTAGCTTTGTTTTATAGTGTGATTATTTTTTTTAATTTTGCCAATAATAACATAATATTTTAGCAAGTACCAGTAAATTTATTTACTCTAAAATTACCATTTAAAATTTATCATTGAATTATAACTTGGTACCATTGTTTTTATTCCAGAATTCTTTAATCAACATTTTGGTTTAGTGAAAATTAATTTATCAATATTATATCAAAATGTGCGATAAATCTATAATAATTATTGAATCATTTTTCAAATATATCCTTTAGTATATTTAAATTGATATTCAATATACTAGGTTAGCTTTGAAATATATTTTTAATAATTTTTCAGTATATTCTAATTAAATTTATAATAATTTTGTTGGTAATCAAAAATATTCTCATGATTTTTAAATTATAAAATTTAATTATACTTAAATAATGATTATCAACAGGTTTTTATTTTAATCTTATTAAAAATTACCTATAATTACATAAATTATTTAAGAATTTTAAATTAATAAAGAAAATATTTTATTCATCATTATATTTGATTATAATTTTCATTTTTTTAATTTACAGTGATTTATTTAATAATTAAAATTTAAATAATTTGTTTCTAATGCTCTAAATTATTAAATTAAAAACATATAAATAAACTTTATATCCTAAATAAAATTTTGTTCAAATAATTTAATATTTAGAAATATAATATATATTATTTCATATTTTATATATTGTTGTGTTTTATAAGAAACTTTGTAAATAAAGATTGTTATTAGAAAAGTACTAATAATATAATTTAGTAAATTATTTATTAATCTTACTCTTTAATATATTAGGACTGTATATCTTAAAACCTATTATTGAGACATTATAGTGGAATATTCAAAAACTTCTTGATCCTTTTTATTCTTATCAATTTTTGATTTAAATAATTCATTCAATGAGTAATATAGGTTTTGGATAAATTTTAATAAAACAGCTAAAAAGTATCATTTAATTATAGACTAATAATTCCATTATAAATAAAAGGTAATATGAACTTAAAAATCAAATTTAAATAGGCAGGTATTTTTGAAATATTATAATATTTATTTTAAATATTAAATAAAAAATTTATATTTTAAAAATAATATAGAAAATAATTAAAATAATTAAAACTTATGAAATAATATAAAAATTTAATAAAATCAAAATTTATATATTAAATCAATTTATTAACAGATTTTAAAAATTTATATAATATATATTTAAAAAACTTAATTATTAGATTAAATTATGAGTATTAATATGATAAATTTTAATAAATATTAAATATTCCAAAATATAATAAAAATATTTTATTTTTTATTTAATTTTCTAATTATGATTAATTAATAATAAATAATATATATTTTTGAATAAAATAATATTTATAAATAATATTATAATATAATAATAATATTTTTAATAAATTACACTAACCTGTAAAAGTGAGTTATAAAATCAAAAACACTTATATTTTTACTTATAACTTGATTAATATTTAATAAAATAAATTTAAATTAAATAATTAAAATCTATTATATTTATTAATTATATATATCATTAAATAATGATATTTAGTTTTTAATTGACTAAAATATAAACCTTTAAATTTTACATAAAGTGAGTTATAAATTTGTAGGTTTTTGGTGATAAAAAAAATTTAAACTTAATATATTTACCTTTAGCTTTTTTAACCTCTTTAAGTTTGTGGAGTATAGAATCAACTAACTTTTTATACTAAGAAGGGTTAATCTTGTTCTATACTTCTTAAACATATTCCCAAAATTGATTTAAATCTTTAACTAGGGGGAAAACTTTAATAACTTTTTTTAATTAATCTTAAAGGTGTTTAATTAGATTAAAGTTAGAAGATTAAAGAAGCTACTTCATAATTATTATTTTGTTATTTTTAAGCTATTTGATAGTAAAAGCTATAGTATAATAAAAGGTATTATCTTACTAGAAAATAATATCAGATTTATTTAACCTATATTATTCAATGGTTTTTTTTAATTTATTGTTTAGAATACTTTAGTATATCTTAGTATTAATTCCCCTATTAACTTTATAAAGATACCCTACACCTAAAAACAATATACATCCCTAAATAATAATTAACCTACTATTATACTTTTAGGTAAAATTAACATGATGGTTACAAAGTAATTGTATATTTTTTTTAAAGTATCTAACTTTTTTATTAAATCTACTAAAGTATATTTTTGTTTCATTAGATTAAATAACCTTACTCTAATTAGTTTTGGTTTAATATTAGTGGTGATATTTAAATTTTTACCTAGTTTTATAGTGGGATTTTTTTAATTAAGGGTGTTTTTTCTTAAAGTGTAAGTGGTATCTATGCTAATATAAAATATATATAATAGTATCAATGTTAATTAATATTCTTGTATAGTTTTATAGTTCCTGTTATATTTCTACAATAGTACTATATTTACCTATACTAATTAACTTATAGATATACTTCTTATTATATTTATCTATAATTTTAACACACTTAAGTTTAAGTTTAAATGTTTCTTTATTGTTATTCTTAACAACTTTAACTATAATAAACTAGCTAATAATAATAATTCTAGCAATATCACAAGTTGATTTACTTTCTTTATAAAGTTAATTAATATACAAATAGATTTTTTTAGAGAGGGATTTAAGTATAATAATATTAATAAAAAAAATTTAGTATATCTGTAAAATATAATATAAAATAATAATAAAGAGAGAAAAAAGATATGGTTATATATTATTAAATATATCCTTTTATCTTAAAAACTTGCAAATTTATAACTCACCTTAGTTAAATATTAAAGGTTAATATTTTTGCTAATAGTTTACTATATATATCTAAATATATTTATTTATTATTAAATAATATACTTTAATTATATATTATAATTTTAAGTAATCTAATATATACAATTGTTTTAGTTATTAATTAATATATATATATATTTGATTTTATAACTTACTTTTGTAAGTTAGTATATAATTAAAATAATGATAATTAATTTATATATACACTAGCTTGTAAAAGTAAGTTATAAAATAAAAATCACTTATATATTTATCTGTAACTTAAATAATTCTTAATTAAATTAATATAAATTAAAGTATATAATTAAAGTATATTACTTAATTATAATAGGTTATATTTAATTATATTTAATATATTTGTAAGTGTAGTGGTAGTTAAACAAATATAGTGTAGAGGAAGACTTAATATAAAAGTAGTGTGGTGCAAAACATGGTAATATAATGTGGCTGTAGTGTACAAGTGTAAACAAAGTTTAATTAAGCTTCAAACTAGGATGAGTCACTGATATATTAAGATTTATATTAGGTAGTGCTAATATCCTACAATATCAACAGAATATAGTCTCAATTTTAAAAATAGTATAAAAGTAAAAAATAGTAAGAATTGAGAGGAAAAAAAAGGGACCTAGTTTATTAGATAATTTAATACTATTTATACAATTAATTTAACTATATAAGTATAAATTAATCATATAATTTATAGTTAATTGGATTATATGAAAGTGTATATAAGAATTTAGAG
>JNEM01016982.1:0-34057 GCA_000697335.1 Conidiobolus incongruus B7586
GAGGATGTAAACAGGGATTTGCCACCAGACGGAGATGTGGTTCTTGGGATATTCAATGGCACCTGGGGGTTTGTTCAAGTTGCTGTAGTGAGGACCGGTGGAGTACACAAAGTGTTCCAAAACGGTGGCATAGATGAAGGTGACGACACAGATGGCATAACCAATGATGATTCTAGTGACGGGACCTAATTTGAAACCCATTCTACGGAAGAAGGGGATGACAATAGTATCGAAGATGGGGATGAAGATGATCAAAGCGATGTTAGCAGCAACAACCAATTGCTCAGATCCTAACCATTCGGGACCTTCCATATTCAAACCGGTGTTGATAAAGTTATCGAAGATGTTGTAGTAAAGAGCCCAGAAACCGATGTAGAAGGGGAAGATCTTACATCCTTTCATGGTACGCTTCAAGTCTTCGACGTATTGATCATCCCATTCGTTAGATTTGCCCTTGGCACCATCTAAGAAGTGACCACCAGAAGGGACAGAGCGACGATGAGCAATACCCATCTTAATACAGCGGAAAGCCTTGAAGAGAGGATTGCCTTCGATTTCATTGACTCTATATTGATTCTTACCCAAAACGAAGATTAAAATACCGGGAACGAAAACGATGGCAGCAACACCATAGGACAAAGCAGGTCTCTTAGCACTGCGGTAAATAATAGGAGTGACGAATTGACCCAAGAAGGAACCAACATTGATGGCCCAGTAGAAGAATTGGAATAAGCGTTCAACAGTAGCGTCGTAACTGATGAAAACCTTGGGATTTCTGGTAGGACGGTTACCCAGGGGAATTTGTTCAGCGGCGAAAGCAGAAACGTTAGCCTTAATACCACCAGTACCCCAAGCGATAAACACGAAAATGGAGACGAAGAAACCGGCAATGGGCCAAGTACCAACTTCAAGGTTACCTTGAGTAACGTTGAGAGCAGAGCAGGAAAGAATGACTAAACCAATGAGGTACCAAACGGCGAAACCGAAAATAGTTTTGAATTTACCGAAGAGAGAATCAGAAACGATAGCACCGATGATGGCAGTGAAATAGGATAAGAAGTTGAAACCTCTAGAAACCGCAGAAGCACTGTTGGAGCTCAAAGCCAAGTAATCTTGACAATATAATACGAAAAGCAAACTGGGGCCATAGTAAGCGAAACGTTCACAAACTTCACAAATAAAAATACATAGAAGAGTCTTGGGAAGAGGACCAGGGATAAGTTTGGCATCTTCTGGCAATTCGTAATTTTCTAAAATGTCTTTATGACCATATTGATCAGCTTCAAGCTTATGATCAAAATCCTTCTTTTCGATTTTGAAATCAGTCATATTATAATATATTGAAAGGAATACAAATACAAACTTGACGTGATAAGATCAACCAGTAAAAAGATGTCCAATATCAACGTCAATAAAGAATTGATGATGAGTGATTGCTAAAAACTACAATGTGTTGCCGAAGTGCTTATATATAGAAAATTTTCTAATGGAACTGGTGAATTGGTATCACCAATGACACCAAGTTGGACGAGAATTCATAACATCATTTTCCCAACATTCAATTTACCCCAACCGAGACTTCATTATAATTACGGATGGCAAAAATCTCCGCATTAGGAAGGAATCAAATTCTACGCAAACAAATTTTCAATTTTGCTTAAATCATTACAATCTACTAATGATTTATGCTGTATATTTTGTGTTCGAAGAGTAATATTTTAACTAGTTAGATAGCAATCATCAACTTGAAGTATTTCGTCGGTTGTAAAATCAATATAATCATATGCCTCATGATGTAATATATCGAAAAATACGTCATTATCCAAAAATGTTAAGAGATCGTGATTAACCACGTTTTGATTGGTTAATTGACTTGTTTCAAAATTCAATCTGATCAAATTTCGTGATGAGCCGTCTAAATGGTATAAGCATTTTACCGATTATTATACCTAAAAATAAATTATTAAAAATAATGATGAATATTACCTTAACGGATATAACTAAATCGATATTGTATTATGTTGGACGGTGTTTTTAAGAGTATTGTAACATCATCTGATTAAAATAACCATCATCATCAATTTTCAAAATTTCCAAAATTATTTTAAATTCGAGCTAAATACTTGATATAAACTTTGAGAATCGGGAGCTAAGCTCTTATCAAATTGTCAACCGGTTAAGGCAAACTTCGCAAAAGTGGTATGACACATTGAGAAGCGTTATACAAGATGAGAAATTGGACTAATATGAATGATAACAAGTAAGACCTTGAACATTGAGGATCTTTTGTGTATGTAAAACTTCTATCATATGATATTGGAGAATTATAAAAATTCTATTTAGGTTGAATTCCTAAAATTGGTGTCGATTGACGGTATGTGTTAAAATCATGATTCTTAAGAGTTGTTCCTGGAGATTTGTTGATAGAATGATAGTGTAACAAAGCTGAATGTTCAATTGATGAATTCAGTGACGATTTCTCAATTAATGAGAGAACTTTCAAATCAATGTAATTGATAAACTTTGATCATTCGTCGTGTAGATATAGAACTCTTTTCCAAAATATACTCTTCCCAAAAATTACAATAAGTCTAAATTGAGAGAATAAGTACTGGGTAAACCATTAAGCATGTTAAAAACTGTGTGCAATTCAATCCAACCACTGATTTCATAGCATTCTCACATAATATGTGATATCATTTTATTAATACCCCACCAACCAAAAGATTTTTCTCTATAATACACATGATATTCGTTTCAATCTGTTATTCATTCCAATACATCTTAAATTCTAACTGTTGATTTTGTAAAATTTTGAATAACTAATCACTCCTTCACCCTTTTTATATCTATAGAATCTGAATTGAAGTAGAGGTGATCCGCACTGACTCATGATTGATCCTAGTCATGTGTTAACAGTGTGACCCCCGAGGCGATAAACTATTTCAAGATTGATCTTTATCAGTCAAAATTTTAGAACTTTAGAACCTTTTGCAAACTCTGATTATTGAACTGACCTATTGTATCGGGTAATCCTTCTTTATTCACAGAATATGATTGGATCAATTGGATAGTTTTTATAATTTGAGGTTGTACCTATCCATACTCTAAAACTTGACCAAAATTAGTCAACTTCCTCTCTGATTGGCTCTTTGGCCCATTTCGGACACTAATCGTTGGAGTCATCTGATTTCAAAAGGTCAGGTGAGTTTTTGGACTGAGAAAGTGTTAAACGCCAAATTCCCTACCAATTCACAATAATGGAATAGTTGTGAGAGTTTGAAGACAATTTTATCATTGGCAAATCGTTATCAATTTTACCAATCAGTTTAAATATCCTCATATTCACGTGAACTGTTAAAATGGGCTAATCTTGTGATTTGATATAGCCTAATTTAGTTTGGAGGAATAAGCTTCAATAAAAAAATTTTTGAATATATATTAGAATATTATATCATAGATTTTATATTATATTGTAAAAACTATGAAATTAAAATATATATTATAAAAATATTAATAATCTTATTACTCAACCAATTAAATATTTATTATTATATATTGAACAAAAATGAGAAATTACAATTAAATAATTAATAAATATCAAAAAAATGTATAAAATTTATGCAATGAATTAAAAGAATATCAAATACAATTATATATCTATAGTAACCAATCTAACATCTAGAATCTAACCTAATTTTATTCTAATAATTCTCTATCACAGAAATGTTAGCATAATTTATACTATTATTATAAATTTTAATCAGATGAAACTCAAAGCCTAACATCTAATAAATCTAAAATTATTAGTATAGAAATTAAGTAATGGCACAATTTTAAGATTGAAATTAAACAAATAAATTAATAAATAATATATAAAAATTAATGAATAGTATAAAATTAATAGCCTTTTTTATTATTAATAACTCTTTTCTATACTATTAATAAGCTTCTAATACTTAAAAAAATAGTTCTTTTTATTAAAGACTGAAATTTAATATTTCACAAACTAATTTAATTTGTTTATAGAAATTTTTTTTCTTGCAAGCTGTTTTTTTAATTGTCTAAAACAATTATAATCACATAGGTTATAATCAAGTGAATATACTAGATGTGGTAACTCCCTTTAATTATTTTATATAAAAAATCTTTTACAGCTTTAACTTTATATATTTTATAATTATCATATAAAATAATAGGTGTTTTTAATTTATATTGAGAATACTATTTAAAAATTATTTTATTTAAAAAAATAATATATAACTTACTATTAATTAATTTTCCTTGAGGTATTAAATAAGAAAACTATATACCATTATAATTTATTACAATAATTAATATTTGCTTATATATAAAGTGTTTATTTATTGGAATTTGTGGAGGGGATTGATTTAACTTAACCTAACATCTTATTTTATTTTTAAACAAAAGATTATATAAAAGAATTTAAAATTTATTAATTATAAATATTTATTGTAAAAACTTTTGTTTTTAGTTATACTTTAATAAGTTTAGTTTAGCTATAGCTACTTTAGTTTTCTTTTAGGCTTTTATTAAATTATAAGGTATTTATTTTATATTTTTATTAATTAATTTAAGTTTAAACTTAAATAAATATAATATACTTGTATAATTAATATTAAATTACTTTAATAATTTTTTAACAGAAATAAAAAAGTATTTCTTAATATATTTTTTTACTTTATTAATAAGTGAAAGAGTAATAGTAAAAATTAATCTTTTAGATTTTGGTAAATTTAAAATAATGTCCTTTCTAGCTTTAAAATTATAAATCTAGTGATATATGGTAGTTTTAAATAAAACACCATCTTTATAAGCTGTTTGTAAGTTTTAAATGATTTTAAAGGGTTTATAATTAAGTTTTAAAGATACAAAAATAAAAGCTTTTTGATAATCACAATTTAATTTAAGCATAATTAAATTTAAGTGTAAATTTTAAAATCAAAATATTTTAATAAAAAAATAATTAAAATTGAATATATATATATAGTTTGAAAATATTTATTTTCCTATATACTTTATATATATATATAATCTTTCAAAACATATAATATGTTTGAAAGATCAGAAATTAAAAAATTTCCCATTTTTTAATTTCCATACTAATATTAACTATAATCATGTTTAGTATTAACATTTAAAAAACAAATATATATTACTAGATTATAGGTAACAAAATTGAAATTATGAATACATTAAGGCAACACACTTCTATTCTACTCAATAAAATAATGTAAATAATATAATGCTTAATGTGATATCTAATTGTGGAGGAATTTAATTATATGAAAATTAATTTATTTTATAATTAAAACGCTATTTATTGGTATAATTTATTATCTATAAAGGTTGGTAATGACATGTTAGATATTATATTCAAGTTGATGAAATTTATAGTTTAATGAGTTAACAAATATTCTTTTTCATATTTCAATATTTAAATTTAAAATGCTATTTATTGAATTTGCAAAGGGTAACATTTTGAATCAAATGACTATTTTATTTCAAATCAATTTATTTGAAATTAAAAAAATATACTAAAAATATATAATGAATTTTAATTATAATCAATCAATTTTAAATAATACAATATTGAGTATCATTTATCAGAAAGTTAATTAAGTATGGTTTTATTTTAATATATCAAACATTTATTATATTTTGAATGCCTAATATTATCAATTCATTTAATTAGATATTTACTATATGCTAATTTCTTTGATAGTTAAAGCTATTCTGTGATACTATTAATTAATTAATTAATTAATTTAAATTTCAGAAATTTATTTGTTTTTATACTATGAAAACAATTTAGAGATTAACATTACAAATAGTATATAATCTTGAATTTTTACAATTTTGGACAGCACCATTACTTCAATTATATTAACTTTTACTTTAATGAAATTGATATTATTAAAAATGATAATAATTGATAAATGTTTCATAATAGGAATAATACTAAAATAAAATTTAATAATATCGGAATAAGTATTAATACACAAAAATTTCATAATTTTCTTAAACTATGGTATATTGAAATTTAAGTATAACCTCGAAATATATTCTATTTAATTTGATCATAATTGAAAATATCTTATCTCTATTTATATATTGGAAAAATATTCAAATCATATATAACAATGATTATTATTGAATTTAATTCAACTCGTTTTCCGATTTATAAATATTTATTAGTTGATATTTTTATATTCAAGAAAATTTAGAATAAATTATCATAAATCGTATATTTATGAATAAAGTATATTATATATTTTATAGCTTATTATATTGTACCAAGTATTTAATCATCATGATTTTGGTTATTATTTGGCTCAGGAATCAAGGTATAGCCCTTCCTTATTGAGTGATGTATAAATTTAATGGCATAAAAAATAGTAGTAGTGAGAATCAACATAACAAGTGTATGATAGGAAATGTAAATATCTTATTTATAAGCCTTGAAATGGGAGATTTTTTGATCAACAGTGACCATATGCCTAAGTTCGCAAGAGATTTCTTCAAGAGGATTATTTTCAGTTCTGCAGGCTTTGACGGTTTTAGCAAAGCTGACGATTTTTTCTCCTGATCGGTGAATACCAATAGATCTAGTGTGAGAAATAGTTCGAATTCTATTCATATCTCTCTTGATAGATCCATCCTTGTCGTTCACAATTCTTTTGATTTCTTAGAATATCTTTTTTGGAGTATCGGATTTTCTATCCACCATACCTCCCAAGTTATTCTTAATAACCAACTGACCATTGCCTGGTTGATCTGCCAAAAATGGCATCACAAGGATCGGAGTTGATGCGAAAACACTCTCGAACGCACTCTCGAGACCCCTATAGCTTAGAAATAATTTGGTACTCTCATGCATTAAAACAAACTCTTAAAGAGCATATTCCATTAGCTTGAATTGTGCAATATTATCACTGAATAAATATTCAGTTTTAATAGAACCATACACAGTTTGAAATTCATTAAAAAATTGGGATCTATCTGTGAATGCATCTAAAATCACTCCATTAATACTACCATATCTGAGTACCATGAAGTTCGCTTGGAAAATCAATTCCAATTCTTTTGTGGTAAGTGATCGATGTGATTCCATCGATCCAGAAATTTAACCAAATCAGGTGTTGAAGGAGCAATATTGGGTGATCTGGTAGGACCAAACAATTCAAAAGTAGGATGCAAAGGTCTTGGAGCCTCCCATCCAAGATAAGTATTCAATATCTTGTAGTCTTTGTCTAAATCGTCCTAATATCCTCACTTTTGAGGAATTTCATACTTGGATCTCAATTTATTCAGCTTGGATTTTAGGATCTTTTTGTCGCTAAAGGTCGAATCCCATCTCACAAAAGTATTGTACCAACGACTCCAAAAGGACATCTTTTCAGTAGTCGTAGGAACATTTACACCAACATTATTGTTAATATAAAGAATAGAATTCATACTAGGAACTAACGCCTGCATGCCAATAATCAAAGAAATGCGGTATTTCTGACAGTAATCGACACAGGCCGCTGAGAAAAAGTGGCAGATTACAACGTCGGGATTAATATATTTAATTAATGCTTCGTATTTGGGAAAGAATTGGTCGTAAAGAAGAGGTACAAAATCTGAAATTTCTTTCCCATCGTCCCAATCTGAGAAACCAATAGCTCCCATATTGTACTCGGTTAGATTGTGCCTCTTCCCGAAATCCAGCATTTGTTTCACTGTCACATATGTGATATTATGGCCTTCCAAACTCATTATATTACCAATTTCTAATAGGAATTTAACATGAGGAAGGGATCCTGTATATTGTGATATTAAAATATTAATAGGCTTTTCCATCGGAGCTATTCGCTATAGCTGTCACCAATCCTAATAATAAATTTTTATAAATTAATATAACAGTAGATCTTTACTAAATAATTTTTGAAATAATAAATTTTTGTAGCAAAAACTTTTTATGCTTGACACCTACATTTGAATACTTTATATTTCTTTCAAAAGTTTAACAAATTTAATCTTAATTCCTATTAAATATTTCAATACAAATAAAATAGGAAATTAACTAGATAGATGTTGCTAAATATATATTCTCAAATTAGTGATTTATTCATCATACAAAAATGATTCATTTTACTAAGTTGTTTCATAAATTTGGTGCACAAAAATTATGTAAAATACCTTGAATATATTTTCACCAATAATATCACTTGATTTTGAGGCTTTTATCTTATTAATTGGTTTAATTAATTGTAACAATGTTTGAAGAGAGAAATTTCAATTTCAAAAATAAATACTTTTCAATTCCTAAATCCAATTAGAATGATGAACTTGATCAGATAAATAAGAAAATTTTAAGTTATTTATCTGATAATTTCAAATATATTTATTGAATGGATTAATTGTCATAGTGATATTCTCGGTTAAATCGGCCCAAAAATTTTTCAAAAATTTATCCAAGAAGTTATATAAATATTATATATTATAACATCTCAATATAATCATTAATTTTAAAAATATTCAAAAAAAATTTTTATTCCTGATATTTTTACTATTTAAAACAATCAAATTCGCATTAATAAATCAATTTAGCAAAATCATATATTCGCATTTTTACAATCAATCATTTGAATAATTTAATATTACTTTGAAATTATATAGAATTGCATATGTTTGATCCTTTATTCTATAATTTGTAACCATAGTTAATTGAAATTAATTTTTATAAAATTCTATACTATTTTTCAATCTAGAAATTAATATAAAAATTTAATATAATTTTATAATTTTATAATTTGATTATTTAATCAAGTTGGAATGAATGTTAATTACGATTTTTTTAGTTCAATTGATTGAATTAAGTGGTATTGCAATCTATTTAAAATATTGATTCAACTTGTTATTTTTTGAAAAGATATTACCAATAGAAATTGCATAGATCTCTCAATTTGAAAAAAAAAATAGATTCACACCTGATTTATATATGCTTCAAATACATATTTTTTCTTTAAGTTCAATTTTTTCTTAGTAAATTTTATATTGTAAAATCATTTTGCATTGTCTATTAAAGGAATACTACCAATTCTAATAGTTATTTAGTAAAATTTAAATAGTTAAAAAACAAATTATTTATGCTAATACTATAATGATTATTTTTTCAATTTTTTTGAAACAATATTGTTTTAAAAAGTATTGAGAGAATAAAATAAATTGAAATTTAGAATAAAAAATTGTACTTATTTTCAGGTTTGGTAAAACAGTTCATCTATTGGCAAGACCGTCTCATCCAGTATATTTCCATAGTATAATAATTATTAACTGAGTGCTATTTTTGAAACTATGTTTATATTAAATCTGATTCCTAAAATTATTAAATTTCCAACACTCAAAATCCAACCAAAGCTTTATGAATGATCTCATACAGTGTAACAATCTTTTAATTATTAAAAATTTCGAACTAAAATACTGGTAATAAATCATTAATCATTTCCATGTCATAAATATCTGATTATTTTCAAACATATCCCTGAATTACTTAAAATAATCAACTATAAAAAAATTAAACCAACCACATGAACTAAAACAGAAGTGACTGTGATTAAACCAAATTGATTAACATGTGAAAATTGATACTGAAATTAAAAATTAATTTGCAGTAGTGAAAGTTGGTTTATAACTCTTAATCTTAATCCTTCAATATAAATATTGATGAGTAATCAAGCAGATACCAAAACTTTAATTAAAAGGATATTTTTCCTACTCACAGCTATTATTTTATTGATCTGTGAAGTGATTAGTTTTTGGTATTGGGTAATTCCAATTTGACTAATTGAAATTCAATTACTAATCGAATTGGAATAGAAATTAGTATCGTTCTTTATTGAGCCAAGCATTGAGGATAGCTTGATAGCTAGCTTAAATAGGGTAAAAACTTACACTGAATACTCTAGATTGGCAAAACGTTTAGATAAGTAAATATTCTTCATACATATCACATATTTTTATTCAGTAAACTAATGTTTTATAGATTAAAAGGTATATTTTCAAATTATAATAATTATTAAGTAATAATTAATATAAAGAAAAGGGAATGAGCTTTGGAAAAGTAATCCAATTAGTAAACTTTATGATCATCGTTTGATATACGATAGATTTTTATTATTACAAACAATTGCTGAAACTTTGGATGAGGTGGAAATGATGCACGCTTTGAGAACTGATTTGTTAAGAAATATTGGTGGTTTAAATGATCCTAAATTATATTCGTACTGTTATTTTGGGTAATTTATGTACTATAGCACATAGATTAAATTGATATACTAATATAATACTCATTTATAGTACAAAATATCTTATAGAAGACTATATTAACGAACTAGCGACCCAATTCGAGTACGTATCCCAAGCACCCAATGAAAAGATATCATTCCAGCAGAAGCTTGACTACTTCCGTGACACTTCCAAAACATTTGGGCAAACTGCGCTCATCCTCCAAGGTGGTGCTTCGTTTGGTCTTTATCATATAGGAGTCGCTAAAACTCTATTCCAGGAAGGTTTACTACCCCAAGTAATCTCTGGGAGTGAAATGGGTGCGTTTATGGCTGCGCTAGTGTGTATTCACACCGATGAAGAATTGCCTGGATTGTTTAAACCTGGAGGTATTGATCTAAGCGCATTTTCTCATTCTACACCTAAGGGTATCGTTAAAAGGAGATTATTAAGACTCATTAAAACTGGTAAGATCATTTATACATTTATTAAAGGTAAATAATTCATTTTAAATTTAGGTAATTTAATGGATTTATCAGTATTACAAAGATTTGTATGTGAAAATATTGGAGATATTACATTTCAAGTATATGAAAATTTTATTAAATCATCGATATTATTAACTAAAATATAACATCTAGGAAGCGTATGCTAAAACTGGTAGAATTTTGAATATTACAGTATCATCTACTAGAAAGTATGAAGTTCCTCAAATTTTAAACTATATCACAGCTCCTAATGTCGTAAGTTGGTTATATATTTGTTCCCACAATAAACAATTTTAAATAATATATATTTGTAGTTAATTTGGAGTGCTGCATGTGCATCATCCGCATCAGTTGGCCTCTACGATCAAGGGGAATTATTAATCAAAGATAAAAATGGAAATATTGAACCCTGGGGAGGTGTTGCGATCCGATGGGTCAAAGCCAATAACAATATCGAAACCAACAATCCCCATACACGATTATCTGAATTATTTAACGTGAATCACTTTATTGTATCCCAAGCAAGTCCCTATATCATTCCATTTATGACAAAAGGTATTCAATTGAATGACGATAGCTTACTTTCCAGAATGCGTTCCATATTTTATTCTGAATTGAAGCATAGAGTCAGTCAGTTAATTTATCTAAGATTGTTACCTAGTAGTTTGAGATTTTTCGTGGACGAAAAATTTCAAGGGGATATTACTATATTTCCATCTGTTAATTTCAAAGTAAATTCAATATTAACCACTATATTATATTATTTTAATATCAAATTAATAGGATTTCAAATCCCTGTTCTCAGACCCAACGCAAGACACAGTAGAATACTGGATGGACAAGGGTAGTCGATCAACCTTCCCCCTACTAGAATTGATTCGAAATCGATGTAAAGTAGAATTCGTATTAAATAAGAGTAAATTATTTATATTAATATTCATATATGTATATCTATTAATTAAGCTTTATTTTAGTTTATCAAGAAATTAGAACCTCGGATCCAACCCAAAATTCTTTCGTAGCAAGTTATTGGAGTCAGAAATTTTTTAAGAGAACGAAATCTATCCATTAAATTTAATATTATTGTTCATAAATTGCTTTATCTTTTCCGATTTTTTATAATAAAAACTTGATAATAATTTTCAATATTTTAATAATATTTTATTATTTAAATACTGTTTCATCATAATGCTTGCATTAAATTTTTTATCTTTGGATAATAGTGATCATATTGTAAGTATCATTAAATGTTTACTTCAAAGGCAGATTTTTTTTGATATGTCTTTAATAATATTGGTGTATGCTGAGAATTATTATTCAATTTTATTCCTTATAATAGTCATATAAAATATTAAATATTAAATAAAAATATGCTTATAATGAATGAATATATATACCTTAATACTATTTCGATAGGACCTTTTATATAAACTCTCATTATTATGAAAAATTGCAATCTACTGATAAATTATTCAACAGATATAATTTTTGAAAAAAAAAACTAATTAATCGAAATAGTTGAATATATTTATAGTTTAACAATTACATTTAAATACTATATTAAAATTATCAAATATTATTGCAAAATACTTTTTCAGATTTTTAGTTTAATCATAGTTGGTCTAATGATTTGAAATCTTCCGACTGAGATTGAATAATTAGAATGTAACAATTTATAAATAATTAGGTTATCAAATATAATTTTATAGTATATTTATAAATTTGATATTATCAAAATAATCTATATGAAACCAATATTTTGTGATTAGATTTTATGTTAAATATGACAAACAAAAATTAATCGAAAGCTTATACAATATAGTTAGAATGTATGGAAAACTTAAAATTTCTTAATCAGATCAGCTAAAAGTTATTAATTTAAATAATAAAATGAATTAAAAGTTTAGTTGATCAGAGAGAGGTTCGAACTCTCGCCTCCGAAGAGACCACGGCCTTAACGTGGCGCCTTAGACCACTCGGCCATCTGACCATATTTTTCCTATCTTAAATATTTTCCATTATTATTTAAAATAATATAATAATGTATTAAATGTATTTTGTAATGTTTATATTTCTTTCCAATTTTTATATTATTGTATCTAATGATACCAAACATAATTCTGAATATCATATTTTTTTTCTTACAAAAAAATTCAAATTCAAATTTATTACTTCAAGATTTTCTTTTCCAATTGAAATTAATAAATAGTACATTATTATGTGTTATTCAGTAAATACTAATATTAAACTTTACAAAATTGATCAAAATTGATCATTCTTGTCCAAATCCTGCATGGACTCCCAAAACCCTAAGAGTTTAAGCCCCAATGCTAATCCTGTAAGATTGGTTCGATTGATTATCAAATAGCAAAGGAATTTGATTTTAGGAGAATTGATATCTTGATATAAATCCACATAACATTGAGAACACTCGAAAATTTTTGCTTTATCCAAGTTGTATATACAAATATCCACAATTATCATATATTTCACTTGTGTAATGCTTTTTACAAATCACTTCACACCAAAGATATTCTCTGACTTTGTTGAATAAGTTTTATTTAAATATATGGTGAGGTTATCTTAATATTTCTTTTGTAGTTTTACTTATTACATTTATTTTTTCACCATCTTTTGAGTCTCAAATTTAAGGATCAATATTTTATAATATTGTTTGCTAATAAATTTATAATTTTTTTGCTTGTATTACATACAGAGATTTAAATTTATTGTTTGATTCTTTTAGGTAATTTTTTTCATTTTATAATATTTTAATGATTTTTTTTGAAAATATTTAGTTTATAATTTATTATAATATTACCTTAAATTTGAAGTAATGGGAAATTTTTAAATTTCTAATTTTTCAAACATATTATTAGTTTGAAATAAATAAATATATACAAAGTTAATAAGAAATTATATATTTTTAATATATATATATATATATAATAATTTTTTTGATTAAAAAATTAACTTTTTAAAATTGGTTGTTTAATTTAATCATGCTTAAACTAAATAGTAATCATCAAAAGTTTTTTATTTTAGTATTAATAAAATTTAACCATAAACCTTCTAAAATTATTTAAAATTTACAAGCAGCTTTTAATAATAAAGTATTATTTAAATTAACAATTTATTACTAGGTAAATTACTTTAAAATTAAAAAAAACTATTTAAAACTTGTTAAAATTTAAAAAATTAACTTTAATTATTATTTTTTTAAATATTAATAGAGTGAAAAAATATATTAAAAAGTACTTTTTTATTTTAGTTAAAGAATTATCTAAGTACTTTAATATTAGTTTTATAAGTATTTTATATATATTAAAGTTTAAACTCAAATTAATAAATAAAAATATAAAATAGATACTTTATAATTTAATTAAAGCTTAAAAAAAACTAGAGTAGTTATTGTTAAATAAAATTTACTAAAATATTATTAGAAGCTTAAACTTTTATAGTGAATAATTATAATTAATAAATCTTAAATCTTTATATATAATTTTTTACTAAAACACAAATTAAAATGTTAGATTAAGTTAAATTAACCTTTTTTATAAATCTCTTTAAATAAACATTTTATTAATAAATGAATGTTAATTATTATAATAGATTATAATAATATATACTATTCTTATTTAATTCTTGAAGGAAAATTTATTAATAGTAAACTTTATATTATTTTTTTAAATAAAAGTATTTTTAATTAGTGTTTTTAATATAATTTAAGAAAACTTATTATTTTACATGATAATTACAAAATATATAAATCTAAAGCTATAAAAAACTTTCTAATTAAAAATAACTAGAAAAAACTACTACATCTAATATACTTTTTAGATTATAACTTATATAATTATAATTGCTTTAAATAATTAAAAAACTAGATTACAAGAAAGAAAATTTAATTAATTTGTGAAATATTAAATTTTAGTTTTTAATAAAAAGAACTATTTTTTAAGTAATAAATCTTTGTTAAAAATATAACAGAAAATTATTAATAATAAAAGAAACTATTAAATTTATATTATATATTTATTTTTATATATTATATATTAAAATATTTATTTATTTTGAATTGCAAAAAATTCCCATTATTAAAAATATAGAGTAATACTTTTATAAATAATCAATTATTCAAATATTTTAGTTTTATCATTAGAAAAGTTAATATAAAAAATAAGTAACTTATGATATAAGTTAATATAATAAGATCAAAAATTAAAATTACTTTTATCATGATATTATATTTAGAACTTTAGCTATTGTTTTATTTTTAATAGTATTTAAATAAAAATAAAATAGTTATCATATATTATTTTTAAAGATAATAATTATTATTGAGTTTTTCTAGTAATGGTTAAGTAATTCAAATTCATATATTATCAAAACATATAATATTACAAACACTTCATTTTGTAATAATATAAGTAAATATCCATTTTTTATATTTTTTACCTTTATATTTAAATTGGAGTTTTTTTATATATTAATATTAATATTATTTTATATATTTCTAAGAAATTATTTATTATTTATTTTGGATTTTTAAAAAGTTTGTAATAGTTTTTAATAATTATATTTCAAGTGATTTATATTCAGATATTCTATTCATAAGTTTTCTTAATATTAAACAAAAATTTATTAGCTTTAGTAAAATAATAATAATATAATTACCTTGTTATCAAATATTTTTTATATCTTTTTTATGTTGAAAATTGAATTATCATTTTTTCTAATTCCTATTTCATTTTTTTAAAATTTGTATATTTTTTATTATTCTAAATTTTGAAATAAATAAAAACAATAAATAAACCATTTATCAGTCCTTTGATTAAGCTATATTTTTTGATATTTTAATTTAAAATTATAATAAATTAGTTAATTTTATTAAAAAGATTTTAAAAAGATGATTTCATAAATATATAACTTATTATAAAGTTAATAATATTTTTGAAGGAAATCTATATACAATAATATATATAATTGAGTTTTTTGAATATCACAAATAATAGTAATTTCAAATAATTTTTTAAGGTATTTAAATTATTAGTTAGAGTTTTATTTTAAATAATTTTAAGAAACTAATATTGGATTTTTTGATTGTAAAGTTATTTAATATGATTTGATAAAACTCTAACTTAATTAATATTTTGGAGGTAAAGACAAAGTCAATAATATTCATATTTGACTAAAGCTGACAATAATGTATTTAATGATATAATGTTTAAAAGTAAATTATTTTTTTAAATTAATATCCAAATATCTGCGCAATAAGTTATAGTTTATATAGGCCTTAATTAAATAATAATACACATGCTCAAAAACATTGGAAATTCTGGGAACGGTTCAATAATAATGGTATAGTATAATAAATAATAAATGAGAGTATTTCAAATGTTTAAGAGTAAAAGTATCTATCAAGATATTTTAAGTGATTTTATTATATTCATATAATAGTTTTATTTATCATAGGTTTATAAGATATAAAATTATCAAAAATATATTGAAATTTATACTTAAGGATTTTGAAAATTTTAGGAAAATTTAAAATTATTGACAAAATTGAATTGGAAAATTTTGAGGTGTAAATCAAAATTTAGGGGAAATTACTAATTCAGATAATTGGGTGAAATACTATTGATGGTGTATAGAATATCGCCCTTTTCCTTCTTGTCAAAGTGGTAGTATACCAATTTAAGCAGTAGTGCTTGGTAAGTATAATCAAAGCACTGAAAATGATCAATATGGATGAGATAAAAAATAATATATGGAAATAAAAGGAAATGAACAAGGATAAATAGATGGCTGCAAAGACGCAAGATATTAAATGACAATTTAATTTGAGTACAATAAATTCAACGATGATCAATATTTAATTAATATTTGGAATATATTGGGGATACAAACAAAGATCATTTTCAAGATTGTCTTTTCAGTGTTAATTATAATTTATAAGAATAATTATTAACAGTACTTTTGTAGTTTACAGCTACCGAGAATACAGAATGTCTGCCGAACAAAAGATCATCAAAGTTGAAGGTGTCCAACCCTCCGAATTAGAACTCTCTGTTGCCCAAGCTCTTTTCGACTTGGAAAACAACGTTGCTGACTTAAAGAAGGAACTCCGTCCCCTTCAAATCAGCTCCGCCAAAGAAGTAATTTAATTTACTATCTTGAGTTTATGCATGATGTTAAATTATTGATATAGGTTGAAATTGGCTCTGGTAAGAAGGCCATCGTCATCTTCGTCCCTGTTCCCCTTCTTAAGCAATTCCACAAGGTTCAAGTTCGGTATGTTAATATTAAACAATTTATTTATTTGTTCAATAGTAACCATACTATTATATAGTTTGACCCGTGAATTGGAAAAGAAATTCTCCGACCGCCACGTTGTCTTCATTGCCCAACGTCGTATTTTGCCCAGACCTACCCGTAAGGTCCACCTTAAGCAATCTCGTCCTCGTTCCCGTACTTTGACCGCTGTCCACGATGCTATCTTGGAAGACTTAGCTTACCCCACCGAAATCATCGGTAAGCGCATCAAGTACAAGGTTGATGGTTCCCGCTTGATCAAGGTTTTCCTCGATACTAAGGACACCACCTCCCAAGAACACAAATTAGACACCTTCCGTGCTGTTTACAAGAAGCTCACTGGCAAAGACGCCATCTTCGAATTCCCTGTTCACTCCGCCTTGGAACTCAACTAGGCTGCAAATAAAGGCCTTAGTCCCCCTTAATGTATCATTAATCAACATATTCAAAAGTTAGTGCCAACTTATGTAATTTTTTTTCTTTACTAAACTTCATCAAATAGCATCAAAATACATCAATTAATGATACTTGGTTTTTACATATTTATTCATCATTCAGACGTATAGAATGCTTCCTTCTCCCTGAATTGAGTTTATTCCTCTATATGGCTCTTTTCTTTGATTAATATGACATTATATCCAAAATCAATATTTTCTATTTTATCATTGTTGATTTACACTTTCTCTTTTTATTTAGCACATATATTTTATACTATTCTATTATATTTTGTTATTCAAATTATTATATTTCTAAGTCTTTCAAATATAATACTATATTTATTAATTATCCAACTATATCTTTTTGGTATTTCATGAATATCAAACTATTCGTCATAATTCTCTAGCATAGATAATATAATATTAATTTTTTTATTTTAGCATTTTATTAAAATGTTCATTTTAATCAAAATTAATTAATATATTATTTAAATTAAATAATTATATCAATTATTAAATTATGAATTGAAATAAACGATAATGTATATAAATTTAAATCAAATATGAATATATTTGATTTAAATTTCGTTGTTTAAAAACAATATATCTTCATTATCACTAATATTTTATAATAGGAATATTAATTAAAATCTTTAATAAATCTATCCTGAATAAACTATTGTCACATATTTCTTCAACTAATTCTTATAATTCTTTTACAACATGTATTGTATCAATAATCATGTTTAGTGCATATATACATTATTATTAATATACAACGAATTTTTTATACATCAATAATTTTTTATAATAAATTTAAAACAAAAAAAATTAATATAAATTTGAATAATAAATATATAATTTTTGATAAAATTTAAATAATATGATGTTTTATCAAAGTATTATAATGACGAATATAATTATTTTGATATATAATTGTTATTTTTAAATTTTAATTATATTTTAAATTGATTAAGATTATAATTGTTTTAAAATTTTTAAGTTGTTAATTTTTTAAATTTAAAAATAAATATCATAATTTATGTAAATAATTAGTTTCAAAGCACAATAATAATTTCTAAAATAGGACTGATTTCAAATTATATGTGTAACATCATTTAAAATAATGCTTAATTGTTTTTTATTTTAATAATCAAAGGTTGAATAAAACTCAAATCAATGACATGTTATTAATATTTGTTTTATTATTTGGCTTAGCTACAATCAATACCACTCAATATAATGAACAAGACAAATTCTTGGAAGAGATTGAAAAACCTATCAATATTTTAATATCAGCATATGAAGGAAGTCGTTCTCATGTAAAATTTTTATTTGAGATAAGTAATTTTCTAAACAGTCAAGGTCATAATATTACTTACGCAACCACCGAGGATAAATTTAAATGGGCGAATGGATATAATGTCACTTTATATAATATGGGAGTTCCAGATACTTCTAAATTTGAACCTGGTTTAGGTCTTGCAGGGTTTTTGCCTCCTTTGTATGATCAACTCTTCCCTAAATATAAAGGCATTATTGACGAAACGAAACCTGATGTAGTTATATGCGATTTTTTCGCTGCAGCTTGCATTGATTACTGTCAAAAGTATCGTATTCCGCTGATCGTTGGGCTACAAGCTTTAGACTCTAGATTGAATCCGGTTCCTTATATCAATAACAACGCAGATTTCAATGTTCCTGTGACTACTGAGCATATGTCTTTTTGGAGTCGCTGGTATAATACCTTTATCCGATCCGTTTCTAATTTTAAAGATAAGGAAAATTTAAGGACTAGATTAAATAAAGTGCGCTCAAAATATGGAATTCCTGAAAAGAAGGGACATTGGGGCGATTTTGACACTGAATACAAAATATTAAATACTTATCTCGGATGGGAAGCTCCAAGACCATTAAATCCTACCTTCGAATTGGTTGGTCCTATCAGATCACCTAATATAGCTCCTTTAACACCTGATTTGACCAAATTTTTAGATCGATGGGATTCTGTCATGTATATGGCATTTGGGTCGGGTACCAAACTCTCCCAGAAAGACCTTGAACTAGTTATCCAAGCTGCTTTCATAGCGCTAAAAGACGGTGTCATTAATGGAGTTATTTTAGCAACTGTTACTCCAAAGTCCACATTTCCAGAAGAATTCCATACTGTTGCTGGTATTATTAAAACGGAAGATTTGTTCAATAATAAGATTCATCAATTTAAATTAATGGCTTATGCTCCTCAAGAGTCCATCTTGAAGCATGATAGCACCAAGCTATTTTTAAGTCATGGAGGTCTCGAAAGTACCTTCGAAGGTATCTTTACATCCACTCCTATTCTAGTAATGCCATTCTTTGGAGATCAGCCTACCAATGGACAGCTAGTTATTGAGAATAATTTGGGAGGTATGGTGAATAAATTGTCTGATTCACCAAATAAGGTCTACGAAGAAATTAAAAGAATTGTAGTTGACGAAGATGGATCGATTAAGAGAGATTTGAAGCGAGTTCGGACCATTTCTCACTTTAGATCTATTGATATTCGCCAAGCAGGAGAAAAAATTGTCAGCTTTGCCAAAACCGCTAAAGCCTGCAGAACTGAAAATGATCCTCTTGATGAAATTCCTTGCGAACTTAAACATATGGTCACCGTTGATCAAAGGATCTCTCATTTCAAGGCTTATCAATACGATATTTACATTTTCCATTATACACTCGCTACATTGATTCTCACTGCTACTATTTCTTATATTATTAAACATATACAATATTTAAGAAGAAGAGGATATACTTTGATTCCTGATCGTAGTAATAATGAAAATGAAGGTGATAATTAAAAATATTACTAGATATAATAAACATTTATTGAATATTTTATATTACTAATATTCACTACTATTTAAGCCTCATATAATGTTTTATGGCTTATTTATATAACTAAACTACAATCTGAAGGCATTTTATATCACCTTATAAATTTAAATAAAATTTTAAAAAATGAAAAATTTTTTATAGGGATTAAACATGTAAAAATCAATACAATTGTAGAATGTTCAATAATTTTTCACATTAAAATTTTACAAGAATTTTATTTTATGTAAACAATCTTATTATTGAAATGTAGAATATTCTATTTCTTTAAATATTCAAGGATTATTTCAAAGTATTATTAACATTATAATAAAATTCATTTCAATACCAACTCAATTTATATCAATTTTTAAATAAAATATTTTTTGAAAATTAATCCAATGAAATGATTAAATAAAATAAAATTTTACATATTGTTGAAAATTAAAACAAATAATGATTAACAGAATATTGTTAGATATAAAAATGTAGTTATTAAGTTAAACATAATAAAATTATGGTCATATAATTCAAACAATATAATATCATTAATAAATAATTGAAAAAAAATGACAAAAAGAATTTCTCGAAGCTCTGCCTGAGAATCGAACTCAGATCGCAGGATTCAAAGTCCTGAGTGCTAACCATTACACCAGCGGAGCTTTAATCTCTACTTTCCACCAAAATTCAAAAATTAGTTCAAACATGAATCATCAAATCTGTATAAAAATTAATCAATTTTGATACATTACAATTACTATATTAATTAAAGAACTATGTCCAAACTGGGAAAAATACATACTTCCGTCAAAGAATAAAACAAATTTGTTGTTTGCATCTTGTAAAATTTTGAGGTTTCACACATCCATTCATAACATCATACCAACGAATATATTGATAAAAGCTGAATATTTGTCATTAATCCTAATAACATTATATAAAAATTATTACAAATTCTATGTTTTAATTGTTGGCATTTTCCCATTAATATCCAATGAATTTATAGATTGAGAGTTATATCTAAAATACTTTTAAGTGATTAAGTATTAAATTGCATTTGTTAGAATCTAAAAACAGTCTTTCTCATTTAATAATAAAGACTTCAATAATCTCTGAGTGAATATTTTGAAAATGAATAATATATCATTACTTTTGTAATTGTTATCCTTATAAAAAGTCAAAAAATTTAACTTTTTATTTTCTTTTCAGCTTAATATTCAATTTTATATTTTTTGGCACTTAAGCCTTAATGAATAAAATTTAATCAGATCTAAATTGATATGAATTTTCAATTCATATAAATAAAGCAAAGTTATTACAAACGTTTTTATCAATGAAATTGTTATTATATTTCAATAATAATATTTACAAATATTTGGTTATTGAATATATAACCATTTTGATTGAATCAAAATTGAATACAATAAAATAAAATATTTATTTTGTATATAAAATCAGTTAATAATATGATGAAAATTTCTTAGAAATAGTTAGTTTTTATGCTAAATTTAATAATATATATCATGTATGGACAATAATGAGCAAAACCAAAATTTGACCTCAGCTTAAAATAACTAAATTATTATAAATTTGTTTATATATCATTAAAAATTAGTTTGAGTATCAAAAGTGGAATAAAATGCAGTATATTTGAAATTTATTTAATCAAATATATAATATATTAAGAATAAACTTTTATCATTTACCTAAATTTTATTATTACTATTTCAAAAATTAATATAGTTTTGCAAATTTAATATTAATTCATAGAATAAATATATTTACACTAATAAAATACAGTGAAATCGGATTTTGTAATTTATATATTGGAACAAGCTTGAAATTTATGAAATTAATCAAATATTAAATATGATTTTGAGTCAATCATATATATATATATATATCTTTTTCAAAATTACGAGATCCAAGTCTTTATTATGTGAGACGAACTTATGCTTCTAATAGATTGATCAATTGATACCAGTTTTCAATATATTTAAAACAGCGATTACTGGTATTATATTAAAAGATTATTGGGTATTTGACAAAGATTTTAAAACAATTTCTCTTAATCCTAAATTAACTATAAATTGGAAGTAATTGATTATTGGATGGAAATATCTGGTCTCAAATAGGAAAAATTGACCATTTTAACAATATTTCCAAATATAATTGATTCGAAAATTGATAAAGATTTATAATATTTGACAAATACTTAAGCTCTATTACAATATCAAAGTATATAATGAAATATTTAAGAATTGGTTCTATGAAATAACTATTATTTCTATTCATTTCAATAAAGTTTTATTTATTTAATATGTGAATAATGACTAATGTTTCCTTTTATTATATGAGATTAATCAAAAATATATGAGAAAATTTTCAAGTTGACATATTTAATAAAATCATTTAATTAAATAATTATATTAACATCACTTAATTGTATCTTTATTGTCAATTATTAGAAAATGTTGCAAATATTATATATTTTACTTATTCAAATGTTAAGATTAGCCTTAATAATAAATAGTATTTTTAAACAGTTCAATTTAAAATTATTTCAACTTAACTTGGAATTTATAGAAAAATTTTTTCTTACTAACAAGAATTTCAATATATACAAAAGTGAATAATTACAAGTTTATTAGATTAAAGTTTGTTGGTGTAACTTGAGATAACAAATATATATATATATATATATATATGTTAGAGTTTAATCTTGTCATTTATTTTCAATTTTAAATTAAATAGTTTGTAATAATATGTTAATATCAAAATATTTATTGTTTAATTTTTTGATGGTGAATGCGAATCAATATATACCTAAGAATGAATTCGCCAGGGAGATGGATAAGCCTGTGAATATATTGATTACACACTATGTAGGTACCCGATCTCATACAAGATTCTTATTGGAAATAAGTGATCTATTAGCATCCCAAGGCCATAATATTACCTACGCAACAGTGGAACAAACCCTAAATTTTGGGGATAATTATAATGTCACTACCATCAATCTCGGGAAGGCGGACTACTCCAAGAGGGATATGAGTAAAGGATTGGGAGGATTGCTAGAGCTTATGTATGATCAATTCTATCCCAAAATGGAGCCTTTAATCCAAGGTATTAAGCCCGACCTCGTGATTTGCGATTTCTTTTCGATGGCTTGTGTAGATTACTGTCAACTGCACAAAATTCCAATGATTGTGGGTATGCAACCCTTAGATAACAGTCTAAATCCGGTGGCTTATGTTAACGATAATATCGATTTTACCTCTGCTCCAACCATTGAAAATATGTCGTTTTTGAGTAGATGGTACACTACTTTCGTCCTACCCCATTTTGGCAGAGGTCTTAGGAATAATATTCGCGATCATGTTAATCAAGCTCGTCAAAGGCACGGAATTGCAAAGAAGAAAGGATACTGGGGCGATTTGGACAAGGAGTACAAGATGTTAAGTACATTTGTAGGGTGGGAAATTCCGAGGCCTTTTCATCCTACTTTAGATCTGATTGGACCCATTAGATCATCTCATATAGAACCTCTAACTTCAGACTTGACAGAATTTTTGGATGGTCATGAATCTGTAATATATATGGCGTTTGGATCCAAAACTCAACTTACGGCCAAAGATTTCGAATTGATCATTCAGTCGAGTATGTTGGCACTTCACGAAAAACTGGTTGATGGCGTCATCTTTGCAACTGTCACGTCCAAAACAACCTTCCCAAAAACGGTAGAAACTATTAAAGGAACCATCCAAACAGAAGATTTATTCAACTCTAAACTTCCTGGATTTAAAATGATGGGTTATGTACCACAGGAATCCATACTACAACACAGTCACACCAAACTCTTCATCAGCCATGGTGGTCTCGAAAGCTTATTTGAAGGTATTACCACCGGAACGCCCATCCTCGTCATGCCATTCGGGAACGATCAGCCCAGCAACGCTCAATTAGTCATCCACAATAATTTGGGAGGCAAAGTCGACAGATTTTCAGACACCCCTAAAACGATCTTTCAAGAAATCAAGCGCATTTTAACTGATGAGAACGGATCTATTCAACGCGACATTTCGCGCCTGAGAACCATAGCCTATTACAATTCCAAAACGTTACAAGCTCAAGGCGACAAAATTTTAACCATAGCCAAATTAGCCAAATATTGTAGAACACCCGACGACCGTGAGGATGATATCCCATGTGAGCTGAAGCATTTAGTAACTGTCGACCAAAAAATCTCCAAGTTTAGAGCTTATCAATACGATATTTATATCTTTCACTATACCATGATTACCGTAATAGTAGGTTTTGTGATTCATTATATTGTGAAATATTGGACCAAATTTGGATCAAAAGAATATACATTAATAGCCAATGATAATAATGTAAGAAATCGAGATGATTAAACTCCTTAATTAAAATAAATATCCAATTATATCATATATTTTAGTTGTTGTGATACCTTGCAATTTTGAGATTGATAATTATAATATGTTAATTTAAACCATTTGTAAAACTTGAATGTATAATTAATAATTTCCCTCATAACCAATGAGATGATGAAATAGTAGAATAAATAGACATCGTACTGATAAGCTCTGAAACGTGCGATCATTTGATCGACAGTGATATATGTTTTAGCTCACAAAGAAATTATCGGCAAGGTCATCGAGAGTTCTACAAGCTTTTTGCATCCTTGGCAGAGCTCAAAACTTTATTGGCAGCTTGGTAAACTCTCTTGGGTTTATAATGAGCTAAAATACTTACTCTGGTTATATTCCTCTTGGTAGATCGATCTTCATTCTCGCCAATTTGCTTAATCTAGGAAAAAATTTTCTTTGCAAAACGGGTCTCTTTGTAAATGATTCTGCCGAAATTGTGCTCCATAATTAATCTAGCGTTACTAGGTTAATTTTCCAAGAATAGCATTACAAAAAGTAGTATAAATGTGGTAATACCTTTAAATTAATTTTTTAGGCCCACATGACTCAATGAAAATTAGTATTAAGTTGTTTCAACTTATATTCTTGCGAACTGCAATTCAACAATCTAAATTGGCAGAGTTGATTATTGAATGAATCTTCTATTTTAATAGAGCCCATCGCAGTATTAAATTTATCGTGGAATATCTCTCTAGGTGTAATTGTAGCGAATATGACACCATCTTTAAGTGTATTGAAACTATATTAGATCACCAATTCCAGTTGCTTTCGTCTGAGTTTAGTACCCGTCCTAATGCCATATACATGGCTGAATTTCATTTATCTAGGATCTGAATTAATTCAAGTGTTAACGGGATAAAGTAAGAAGATCTGATGAGACCAATTAATTCAATGATAGGGTGGATAAGTCTAAGAGCTTCTCAACCCAAGTAGAGGTTGAACATCTTCTATTCCTTGTTCACCTCGCCCCAGAAGCCCTACTTGAGGGATACCATGCTTGGGTTATAACGGATTCATTTTTAAGATATATTCGGTAAGCATTTTTGTTGTAGATCGAATTTAATAGAGGTACTGTACTAATATGCCAAAAAAGGCATATGTTTAATAGTCACCGTAGTAGTGAAATCAGCTTTGCGATTTATATAGGGCACAATATCAACGTAGGATAAATATGGCTAAAATTTAACAATTCGTGAGCTTTGATGAATTTTGCAGTAGTCAAGGCATACTACCAAAAAAATATTGTATCATTAACCCAGGTTTTGTAGCTTCCACAAAAACTTCATGTTTATCGAAGAATTATATATATAGGAACTAAAAATCCTATAAAGAGATTCTTCATCTCCAACTTATAGTGATCGGCCTTAGCCAAATTATACTTAGTAACATCATATCTATCTATAAACTTTAATCCTTTCTCATCTGAAGCGAATATCACTTTGTGACTTTGACTAAATACATTACCAATTTCTTACCAAAATTACATATGGGATCAGCAGCCTGCATGTTGAGATTTCACAATATTGATAGCTTTATCAGTTCTTTGCAGCCATATATCTTTTTACGATTAATGACTTGAATTAACCGCTATCAATCCCAATAATATTTTTTTTAATATTATAAATATCAAACAAATAATATAAATTGATGAGGTATTGTTCCTATTTTATCATTTTAAGTTACACCATGAATTTAATGAATGGATCTAACTACATATTTAAAATTATCACAATATTAAATTGTGAAGCTTAATAGACATTATATACGTATATAATAGATTAAAAATATTATTTTCAAATTAATTGAAAAATAATGAATTAATTTTTTCAGTTTTAAAAGTTAAAAAATTAATTTTTTTATATTTGATTGAAAATCTACATTATAGCTCCGCTGGTGTAATGGTTAGCACTCAGGACTTTGAATCCTGCGATCTGAGTTCGATTCTCAGGCAGAGCTTTGAAGGTTCTGGAATTGTTATTTCAATGTTTTTTTCTTAAGAATTTTTTTCCTCTAATATTTGATTTATTTTTGTCGTTAATTATATTTTCATTAATTGATTTATAAATTTCAATTATTAATGGTAAAATATTAATACAAAAAATATGCAAATTGTAGTAAAATAATTCTCTACAATTAGAACATTTCACTGAAAGCAACATTTATTCCAGTTTTCATCTATAATTTTGGTAAATTTGAATTGTTGGTTAATTATATATTGTCAAATTGCTACATAATAAATTAGTAAATTATTTGAGCGAATTGATTTTTGATGGAATTATTATAACTCTATAACTACTATAAATTGAGCTGATATGCTTGTATATTGTCAAACTCAAATCTATTCAACAAAAATATCCAATTTATTTTTACAATGAGTTTAATTATGAAATTGAAAAAAATTAATTCAAATTCACAGACCAAATTTATGATCAAATTGGATGCATTTCAAAACATTGGTGTAACATTAAAAAACATAAAATAGAACCAAATCACCAACAAAAAATTTTTTCAAAGATGATTTGGATAAAATATCTTCTAATAAATTTAATATTAATAATAAACGCTCAAGAACATGATGATTTCCTAAAAGAACTCGAATCGCCCATACATATTTTGATATCCCACTACGAGGGTACCAAATCCCACATTCAATACCTATTAGAAACTGGTGACGTGTTAGCGTCCCAAGGCCACAAGATCACATACGCAACCACAGAAGACTATTTCAAATACGGCGATGGGTACAACATCACCTTGTACAATTTGGGAAAGACTGACTACTCTAAAAGGGATCTCAAGAGGGGATTGGGAGGATTGCTAGCACTGACATATGATCAGTATTTCCCAAAGTATGAGAAGTTGATTCAAGACACTAAGCCGGATGTTGTTATCTGTGATTTCTTTTCGGCTGCTTGTATCGACTACTGCCAATTGCACAAAATTCCAATGATCGTTGGGATGCAAGCTCTAGATCCGACATTATTTCCCGTTAACTATATAAATGATAATATGGAATTTGGGCTACCTCCTACTACTGAAAATATGTCGTTTTTCGGTAGATGGTACACAAAATTCGTATTACCACACTTCGGTACGGGATTTAAGAAGAGTGTTAGGGATCAATTGAATGAAGTGAGGGAAAAGCACGGAATCCCCAAGAAGTTGGGACATTGGGGCGATATTGATACCGAGTACAAACTGTTGAGTACGTTTATGGGATGGGAAGTACCGAGACCTCTGCACCCTACCATGGAATTGATGGGACCTATCCAATCATCAAGGGTGGCTCCACTGACTGCAGAGTTGGAGGAATTTTTGGACAAACACTCTAAAGTGATGTATATAGCATTTGGATCAAGTCCAAGAATCACCACTGAAGATTTGGAATTGATAACACTCACCAGTCTCAACGCAATGCATCACCGTCTCGTCGATGGTGTGATCTTTGCAACCTCTGCTCCAAAGTCCCAATTCCCCAAAGAATTCACCACCATTGGAGGCACAGTTACCATCGATGATATATTCGCCAACAAACACTCAAACTTCAAATTAATACATTATGCACCCCAACAATCCATCTTAAATCATAAAAATACAAAATTATTCTGGAATCACGGCGGTCTTGAAAGTATCTTCGAGGGCATTTTTAGCTCTACGCCAATGTTAGTCATGCCTTTCAAGGGCGACCAGCTCGGGAACGCTCAACTGGTCCTCCACAACGGTTTGGGGTCCAAAGTCAATCGTCATAGGGATTCGAGTGGGAAAATTTTATACCAAATCCAACAAATTATGCTAGATACTGATAGCTCTATAAATATGAATTTAAAAAGGATGAGAACTATTGCCCACTTCAAATCCAAATCTATCAGAGAAGCTGGTGACAAGATTGTAAGTTTTGCTAAAGTTGCCAAAGTCTGTAGAACTGTTAAGCATTCTGATGATGGTGTACCTTGCGAGTTGAAACATTTAATCACTACAGATCAGAGAATGCTAGGTTGGAAAGCTTATGGCTACGATATTTACATATTTCACTATTGTTTGATGACTTTGTTAGCGGGTGTTATACTTTGGTATGTGTTTAATGTTGCAGGATTTTTTGGTTTGAATGCTGTTAACGCGAGACCTAATACTAATAATAAGGTTAAAAATAATTAGAAATTCTTATATTTTTATAGAATTAATTAAAAATAAAAAATTAAAATGTTTTAAATAATTATTTAAATGGAGTTAGTAATAATATTTACTAGAGATAATTTATTAGTAATCTATTCCAATTGATTTAAAATAGCTCTAGATTCCTTCAATTTGTTCAATTTGGCAATGATAATATCCAAAGGAACAGTTTCACCCTTGGCCTTGGTGCCGACGTCGTCTCTGTTACGGACGTTGACGGATCTAGTGGATTCTTCTTCGGCACCGACGACCATGATGAAATTGAATTGAGCAATTTCACCGTTACGGATCTTCTTGTTCAAGGTGTTTTCACCCAAATCGACTTCGGTATGGAATCCGGCATTGTGGAAGATGCTCTGGAGTTCATTGGCGTAATCGTTGACCTTAGCGGAAACGGGGATGACTAAGATTTGACGGGGTGATAACCAGAAAGGCCATTTGCCGCCAAAGTTTTCGGTCAAAATGGCGATCATACGTTCCAAGGAGCCGTAGATAGCACGATGAATGATAATAGGTGGCTTACGAGTTTCTTCAGCTTCACCGGTGTGGTATTCCAAACCGAAACGGAGAGGAAGTTGGAAGTCCAATTGGATAGTGGCACATTGGTGCTTTCTTCTCAAGGCGTCGCTAATCTTGATATCGATCTTGGGGCCGTAGAAGGCACCATCTCCAGGGTTGAGTTCCCATTCGAATCCGGAGGCGTTCAAAGCAGATTCTAATTGAGCTTCGGCCTTGTTCCAGACTTCAATGTCACCAATGTAGTTTTCAGGACGGGTAGATAATTTCAAATGGAAGGTGAAACCAAAGACACCGTAGACGGTCTTCAAGAAATCGAAAGCACCGTTGATTTCTTGTTCCAATTGTTCGGCGGTACAGAAGATGTGAGCATCATCTTGTTGGAATCTTCTAACACGAGTCAAACCGGAGAGTGCACCACTGTATTCATTACGATGTAAGACACCGAAATCGGCTAAACGCAAGGGCAATTCACGGTAAGACCTGTCACGGTGTCCGAATAAGAGACAGTGACCAGGGCAGTTCATGGGCTTCAAACCATATTTGACATTTTCAACATCAAAAGAGAACATGTTTTCTTGGTAGTTTTCCCAGTGACCAGATTGTTCCCAAAGTTTGACATCGTAGACGTTGGGGGTGACGACTTCTTGGAAGCCACGCTTGTGGTATTCGGAACGGATGTAGTCCATCAAGGTGTTGTAGATCTTAGCACCATGGGGCAAGAAGAAGCAGGAACCGGGACTGAGCTCGTGGAAGAAGAAGAGTTCTTGATCCTTACCGATCTTTCTGTGGTCGCGCTTAGCAGCTTCTTCCAAGAATTTCTTATGTTCAGTCAATTGCTTGCTGCTGGGGAAGGAAACACCATAGATACGTTGGAGAGAGTCGTTGTTAGCATCACCCAAGAAGTAGGAAGCGGAGTTCTTCATGACAGCGAAAGCTTTAATGTGACCAGTGGTAGGGACGTGAGGACCACGGCAAAGGTCGATAAGAGGACCACATCTGTAGACGGTGGTAGAGGAACCATCGGGAATCTTATCCTTGATGATGTGAACCTTGTAGGGGTTGTGCTTGAACATTTCCAAAAGATTTTCCTTGCTCAAGACAAGACGTTCGAAAGGCTGCTTTTCCTTGACAATAGATTTGACAAGAGTTTCAAGGTTGGGAAAATCGTTTTGAGAGACAGATCTATCATTCATTTAATAAATGTGATCATTAATTAAAAATTGTAATAATTACCTGTCCTTAATACCCATTTCGTAGTAGAAACCATCTTCAATTGGGGGACCGATACACAAGTGGCAGCCGTAATGGCGTTCACAAGCTTCACCGAGAACGTGAGCAGAACTGTGCCAGAAGACCTTCTTACCTATGAATATCCAATGTTAATATCGATATATTAAATTATAATATTCACATATTACCGTCATCGTGGTCGAAAGTCAATAATTCGAGTTTACAAGATTTTTCGAGAGGACGTTCTAAATCATAAAGTTCACCATCCACCTAATATAACATTAAATACCGATATATTAAAAAACATTTTATATAGTTTACTAACTTTAGCAATAACAACTTTTTCAGCCAAAGATTTGGCAATACCCTTGGCAATATCCATAGGAGAGGTCTCCCAGGAAGTACCGTCGATAGTCTTACCATCGGGAAGAGTGATGACAATGGGTTCCCTAGGTTGAGCTAATCAAACATATTATTTAGATATCCAACAATAAAATAGACCATTTAATAATTACCTTTATCGTGTTCATCTTGAATAGCCTTCAATTTTTCGAACAATTGGATACGGTGCTGAATATATTCGGGAGCGGGAGAAATCTTTTAAAAAACTGTTAACAATCTGAATTATTTTGTTTTTGAATAATAAAAACAAACCTCAAGAGGGAATTTATCACCCGAAGCTTGTTTCTTTTCCTTCTTAGGTTTAGTAGCTTTAACTTCAGGTTGACCTTCTTCAACCTTTAATTGTTCCAATTTATTTTCTAATTCTGCTGACATATTATTATTTTAAAATCAATTATTATTGATTAATATTAATTGTAAAGTTGGAATTATTTATAGTATTAACATCTTATTTCAATCAAGAGATAATTAAAATTGTGGGATTTGAAAAATATATTGAATTTGGTCTGATTGGGAGTTGATGACTTTACTATTACCCAATTTAGTTAAGTTAGAATGATAAATATATTAAAATTACAATTATTCACCCAAACTATTATGAAATAGTTTATAATATTTAATTTATTTTAATATTTTTTAAATCAATTTCTAAATTCATAATCATATGATGTTAAGTTCTTTCAAATTTAAACTTGTGAAACGAAGAATAATAAATTGATTCAAATTCAGTATTTTAATATTGAATTATTTTTATTTATTTCAATATAACTATAATTCAAATATTTTGATAATTAATTTTATATAATTTTAAATTTATGATTATAACAATATATTGATTTCAATATTATAGATTTAAATTGATAGAATATAACCCACCATTATAACTTTTGATTTTTTTTCTATATTTTTTGAATTTAATTCTCATTAAAAAAATTTGTCAAATTTAGGATGAATATACTTTTAATTTCCTTATAAAGTTGTAAAATTAATATCAACTTCATATTTTATTGGTTAATAATGTCCAAACTTTAATTTAATTTATAAATGTTAAATAAATATTATAAAAATAATATTGATTTATCCTGGTATTCAAAAATGTTTAAAAACTTAAAAGTTTAGTCAATACTGATATTATAAAAAGGTTATTATTACATTTAATTGCTAAATTAGTAAACTATTGAATCATTTTATAGCCCCAGTTAAAATCTCAACTAACACAAATTTTGAATTCTAGATTATATATAATTAATTTCAATGTTTAAATTTTTATCTTCAAAGTTATTTGCAAACATCAAATGATATCAATATTTGATAAATTATGTTTTAATTAAACTGATAATAGTTCATTATCAGCGACAGGGACAATTTTAATCAATTTCACTTTAATATATCATTCTTAATACCAATATAATTATTTTATCTCTTTAATATTGTGATACATGGGGATATTAATTATTATTACTGGATATTATCGTAATTAACCATAATTCTCATAGAAATTGATACTGATATAAATTTGAAATGTGACTGAAATTTATTGAAAAAATTTCAATGAGTTTAATTCGGGATATAGTCTAACAAATATCTTTCATGAAAGATAATTTCAAATTCAAAAATTAATAAAGTATATATGTATAATTAAAATGGTCGATACATTAATTCCTTTACCAATGTTGAAGCAAAGGATTTGGGTATTATTTTGAAATTCTAATGGAAGCCAACAAGTTACTTAGATGTCAATCTAATTGATTATTAAATAAATTGTGTTTTCATTTTGTTTATATTATATTGATAAGTTCAATTATAATTTACTCAAATTACTCTAACTCTCATATAGTAAAAATATTTAAACTCATTCATATAAAACTCAAAATGATATCATATTGTGTTCAGGACATATATTGAAAAATTATTAATTTTGGTTAATAGGTAACATATTAGCTTTTACTAATAAAATATAATGACATTTGGGTTATTTTAATTGTAATATCAGTTAAATTATAATTTGGTAATGAAATTGTTATTGAGATATGTAGCAATTAAAAATTAAGAATTGCAAGTATATTTATTGGAAAGATAATGCGTACTCAATAAAAATTTTGTTAATATTATAATTTCTATAACCATAGTAAGAATTTATGATATATAGATTAAATGAAATAAAAATACTAAATATATTAAAATAATAAAATTATTCTTATATGCTGATTTAATTAAATATGAGTTGTTATAAATAAAAGTTTGAAAAAATATATAAAATATAAGATAATATTGATTTTAAATATTGAAAAATATATATTATTTACTCTTTAATATATGAAATTTAATTATTTAGTTCAAATTAATTCGATAAAAAAATTGAATATTTGAAGCAAATGTTTTAAATATATAATAATAATCAATGTTCAAATATTATATAATATAAGATACATAGTATAAAAATTATCACAATAAGTTTTAATTACATTTATTCTCACACTCGCGACATTCCCTTTTACTCTATCTCAGCAATTTATTATAAATAAAGAAAATTCCAAAATATTAGACAAGTTATTATTAAATACTGTAAAAAATATTTGATATATCTATCAATACAATATCAATTAAATTTAATCATTTTTTTATAGTTTTAATTTAAAATAAAAGCAATAGCAATTTTTTTAATTTTTAATTTTTCAAACTTATTAATAGTTTTGTGAAATTAATTATATATATAATATAAATAAGGAATTAATGTTTTCAGACTATATATATATATATATTCATTTTTAATGGTGTTTTAATTAAAATTTTATTATTTAAAAAATTTAAGTTTAATTTAATTATAATTAAATTAAATAATAATTATAAAATATTTTTTTATTTATTATTTTTAGCACTTAACTATAAGCCTTATATA
>JNEM01016984.1:0-14406 GCA_000697335.1 Conidiobolus incongruus B7586
AAAAAAGATATTATTTATAATAAACTATAATTTAGAATATTAATCTTTATTGTTATTCCTTCCTTTATTAATAAAATCAAATATTTTATTATAAATTATTTATTTATTAATATTAAAAAATTTTCAATTTAATTGAATATTAATTAAATTAATAAATGATATATAACAAATTTTATTAAAAAGATTAAAAAATAAAAATATAAAATAATTATCTAATATTCTGACCAAAACTTTATATCGATTAAAGTAACAATAATAAAATAAAACTTATTAAGGTATTTCTAAAAACAAAGGATTTTATAATAAATAAATTTGAAATTATATTTATATTATGTTTTGTTTAAAATAAAATAATTTATTAAGTTAGAATAATCTTTGTTATAGATTTTGATAATTATATATTTTATTATAAACTAATCTTAATTATTATATTAAATTTTAATAATATATTTTTTTTATTTAGATATTAAAAATAAATTAATAAGTATTAAATATATTAAATATAAAATTATTTTTTATTAATACTTTTATTATAAATTAATGATATCAATTGATTTGTTAGAAAATAATAAAATATATAGATTTAAAACTATAAAAAAATCTATTATATAATAAAAAATTAAAAAATATATATTATGTATTATTTTTATTAGAATTTAGCCTATATATTTATAACTATAATTATTTAAATAATTATGAAATACTTATGATGGAGAATAATCCTGTCAATTACTCAAGAAACTCCGATTACCGCAGGATTCGAGAAGTCACATTGGAGATATCACACCCCATGAACTAGTTGATCCTATTACTTTCTGCCCGTAAGTTGTTCATGTCCACAAAAATCAACAATGGAACCTAATATAAGATTATCACAAGCAAACTAATAAACACATCTTCTATCTTCATTTTCAAAAGTATACCGTCTCTAAGTTTTTCTCGTAGCCCTCACAAAAGTGTTGAGTCGTGACGAGCGTGAGATATTTACTTTATTCAAAGAACCCGATTCGTAACAAGTCATTTTCACCCACTTTGGTGAACCCCAATAATTTCCCTTAATTACGTGGTAATTTATCGTTTACCACTGGCGATTCCCCGTTTAAGCTCGTAAAGCCCATTGTTGTCAGTGTTAACACCCGACACTTATATTACAAACTATTTTTATAAATAAAATTAATTAATTTATAAAAGATTAAATATTAGTTTTTAATAAAAAGAATTATTTTTAATAATTATAAATTTATTAAAAATATAGTAAAAAATTGTTAATAAAATTAAATATTATTTATTTAGTATTCTTTATTATAATTTTATATTTTATATACCAAAATTATATTAGATTTAAATTTTAAGCTTTTTGTAATTATATAATATATATAATATTACAACTGAATATTTATTTATTTTGAATTTTAATTTATATATTTTATTATTGATTTTATATAATTCCAATATATTAACTAATATTAATTTTAAAATTATTATAAGTTACTAAACTACCTTTTTATTATTATTTTTTTATTATTACCAAATCTTTTAATAATAAATATTAATTTACCAAGGTATATAATATTATATAAATATTTTATTTTATATACAATCTAGTATACTAAATAAAATAAGTATAAATTATTGATTATTGATTATATTATATAGAAAACCAATTAATATATATAGGTAATTAATAATTTTGCTATTATAATAACTTTTCTATTATATAATTATAAAAATAATTTGAAAAATCTATTTTCAGAATTATTCATATTTAATAACTTTAATGTTAAGTAATATATTAAATTAAATTTTAAATTTTAAAATGATTTTATATATATTCAGTTTATAAAAATAATATTATTAAAATTACTATAAACTTTGTTAATTTCTAAAAGTAATAATAACTGAATATAAAAAGAATATATAAGATCCAACTTTTTAAACATTAGATATTTCATTATCCTTAAATAAATATATTTCATTTTTAATTAATTTCAAACATTTATTGATGGTATCTATTCTAGAACTTAACAGCATTTGAGTTTATGGTATAATGATTATTATTCATTTCATTAATCCAAATTTCAAAATTTATATTTATAATATTAAAATTTTCTATAATATAAAATTATAAAAAATGACGGTAATAATAGATTATATGAATGGACCAATCAAACATATTATATAAAGTTATATTTAAATTATATCATAGAATAAATCAAAGTTATATTTCATAGAAAATTTTTAAAAAATTGTTAATATTTAAGAAAATTTACTAAAATATTAATTTGGATAATTGATATATATTTATAAGCTTAATTTGAGGCTTAAGAATTTCAATAATTTATTTAATAATAGATGTTATTAAAATGAAATATTAAAAATTAGAATATCTTTATAATATTGTTATTACCTAGGTAATAACCTATCTGAATATTTCTATCTTGCTATCGATTTCCTTATGGAGATATTAACTTAAAAGATAAATTATTTTACTTTAATAAACTCATCCTTTTAAAGTTCTATTTCACCTTTATATATTATCCTTAACAGGCAATAGGTGTAAATATACTAGGTAATAAAACAATTATAATATAGAAAAAAAACTAATATAAAAGTAATATGGACTTTAGTATGATATTAATAATATGGCAAGATAATATAAATATAAACAAAACTTATTTAAGTTTTATAATCAAATAAGTCATTATATATTATATTTTATATTAGATAGTATCAATATGATATATTGATAGTTATAATCTTAACTTTAAAAAACAATGATATAAATAAAAAATAATAGTTATTCTGAGAAAAAGAAAGGACCCTGTTTATTAGTTAAATTAATATTATTTATATAATTAAATTGATTTTAAAAGAATAAATTACTTGATTAATTTAGAGTTAATTGAATTATATATAGTTATATATAAGAATTTCATGAATTAATCTCTTAATAATAGGAATATAAAGGAGCTAATAAAATAAATCCAATTATAATAGGTTAGTGAATAATTTATAAGAGAATAATATTATTTTATTTTCTTAATAAAGATATTGATAAAAATATTACCATCAATTGACAATAACTTATTTGTTTTAAATGATTGTTTTATATTGTCAGGTTATAACTATAGGAAGAAATAGGTTTTAATGTTTAAATAGGGAATCACTAGTGATAATTGTCAGGTTACTACAAAATTAGGGGAAATTAATGGGGTTCATTAAATTAGGTGAGAATAGCTTCTTATGAATCAGGTTCTTTGAATAACATAAGTATCTTACACTCATCACAATTCAATACTTTTTGTGAGTATTATAAGAAAATTTAGAGATTATATACTTTTGAAAATAAAGATAAAGGATGTGTTTATTAGTTTGCTTATGATAATCTTATATTAAATTCCATTGTTGATTTTTGTGGACATGAATGACTTATAGACAGAAAGTAATAGGATCAACTAATTTATAGGATATAATATCTCTAATGTGACTTCTTAAATCCTATGGTAATTGGAGTTTCTTGAGTAATTGACAAGATTATTCCCTATTAATATTTTGCTAGCAATTAGTATTATAATAATACTATAAAATAAAATAAATTTAATATCAGTATAATTATTTTAATTTTGAATATTATATTAATTAATAAAATATAATAAAAAATATAATCCTAAAAATACCTTTAAGTTATACTTTATATATAATAATACTATTTTATTATCTGATAAAAAATACACAGAAATAAATATTCTATTATTAAAAAATTAATTTTAAATCTAATTTTAAATATTATATCCATTATGTATATTAAAAATAATTATTATAACATATTTAATCTTTCAATATTAATTTCAAAGTTTAGAGATATTCATTTATATAAAAGTATTTTTTTTTCAATAATTTTTTTCCTCTGACTAAAGTTGATAAATTGTCATGATTTCCAAATATAATTTACTCTAATCATTTACCTTATAATTTCAACTAAATTGCTTTTTCAATTAAATTAATCTTGTAAGCGTAGTGGTAGTTAAACTAATATAATGCAGAGGAAGACTTAATATAAAAGTAGTGTGGCGCAGAACGTGGTAATATAACGTGGCTGTAGCGTGCAAGTGTAAACAAAGTTTAATTAAGCTTCGAACTAGGATGAGTCACTGATATATTAAGATTTATATTAGGTAGTGCCAATATCCTACAATATCAACAGAATGTAGTCTCAATCTTAGAAATAGTGTAAAAGTAGAAAATAGTAAGAATTAAGAGGAAAAAAGAGGAACCTAGTTTATTAGATAATTTAATACTATTTATACAATTAATTTAACTATATAAGTATAAATTAATCATATAATTTATAGTTAATTGGATTATATGAAAGTGTATATAAGAATTTAGAGAACTAGTCTCTTAACAAATCTAATGAAATCAAATTTATTCTAAATATAAAGCTATATATTATTATATATGAATTATTATATTCTTTTTCCAAAGTTAAGTTTTGATAAAATATTTTTAATTTTTAATTTTTAATTTTTTTTCAATATAATATAATATAATATAATATAATATAATATAATATAATATAATATAATATAATATATATTTTCAAAAATAAATTTGATTTTAAGCTTAATTTGAAATAATATATATTAATATTATCTGGGATATAAGGTTATTAATAATTTTATTTGTAATAGCTATCTTCCAAGAATACACCTATTAGATAATATAAAAGGGGTAGTTTATTTAACTTAAAAATTTAGTATAATAACTTAGGAAAAGAACTGAAGTAATAACTTAGTTATAGTTAAGAAATTTTATTATTAATTAACCTGTTTTTTTGGTATTCAGGTGATATATCAAATTAAATAATTAATATCAGAGCTTGGTTGTATTTATTTATCATATTTTTAAGTGGATTTATGTTGGGGTTTATAAATAATTTAAATTGTGAGAGTTGAACAGGTTATCTAGTTTGTGACTTTATTTTAAAAGTAATATTTTAAATTTATTAACAAATTTATATATAATATTACCTTAAATTTAAAATAATGGGAAATTTTTTAATTTCTGATTTTTCAAATATATTATTAATTTGAAATAAATAAATATATATAAAATTAATTAGAAATTATATATTTTTAAAATATATATATATATATATTAATTTTTTTGATTAAAAAATTAACTTTTTAAAATTGGTTGTTTAATTTAATTATATTTAAACTAAATAATAATAATCAAAAATTTTTTATTTTAGTATTAGTAAAACTTAACTATAAACCCTTTAAAATTATTTAAAATTTATAAGCAATTTTTAATAATGAAATATTATTAAAATTAATAATTTATTGCTAAGTAAATTATTTTAAGATTAAAAAAAAATATTTAAAACTTATTAAAATTTAAAAAACTAACTTCAACTATTACTCTTTTAATTATTAATAGAGTGAAAAAATATATTGAAAAATATCTTTTTATTTTAGTTAAAGAATTATTTAAATATTTTAATATTAGTTTTATAAGTATTTTATATATATATTAAAGTTGAAACTTAAATTAATAAATAAAAATATAAAATAGATACTTTATAATTTAATAAAAACTTAAAAAAAGTTAGAGTAGTTATTATTAAATAAAACTTAGTAAAATATTACTAGAACCTTAAACTTTTATAGTGAATAATTATAATTAATGAATTTTAAATATTTATATATAATCCTTTATTAAAACACAAATCAAAATGCTAAATTAAGTTAATTTAACCTCCTATATAAATCCCTTTAAATAAATATTTTATTAATAAACAAATGTTAATTATTGTAATAAATTATAATAGTATATACTACTTTTATTTAATTTTTAAAAGAAAATCAACTAATAATAAACTTTATATTAGTTTTTTAAATAAAAGTATTTTTAATTAGTATTCTCAATATAATTTAAAAAACCTATTATTTTATATGATAATTATAAAATACATAAATTTAAAACTATAAAAAACTTTCTAATTAAAAATAACTAGAAAAAACTACTATATCTAGTATATTCTTTAGATTATAACTTATATAATTATAATTGCTTTAAATAATTAAAAAACTAGCTTGTAGGAAAGAAAATTTCTACAAAAAAATTTAATTAGTTTGTAAAACATTAAATATCAGTCTTTAATAAAAAGAACTGTTTTTTAAGTGTTAAATCTTTGCTAAAAGTATAGCAAAAAGTTATTAATAATAAAAGAAACTATTAAATTTATATTATATATTTATTTTGAATCACAAAAAATTCCCATTATTAAAAATAAAGAGGAATAGTAAAATTATACATTAGATAATAACAAAAAAATATTATAATTAAAAAGATATACAAATTAATCAACCAATTAAAATTGAAAATATTAAGTATTCAGGTGTAATATATAAACCATTAAAAATTTAGATTTAAAATTGAAACTTGATCATATAAACTGTTATGATTTATAAAAATATTGTAAATTGAATATTATACTCTAATATAATGATGCTTTTAATGAAATATTTGGAGATAAATTATCTAATAATCACTTTAATTCGTAATTTTGTTTTTATGAAAACTTAATTATTTTCAAGTGCTCCTCAAATACTAATAAATCCAAACCATACATATATAATTAAATAAATTTTTAGACTTTTATCCTGTTACGTATTTTACATACTGTTAGATCTCGTATTTCGCTGAAATTAAAATAAAATTCAGCTCTATCTCAATCCATCCCATAATAGATATATTAATACAAGAATATATAAACAACAGTCAGTGATGATGTAAAATACTCAAATCCACAAAATAATGACTCTTATGAAATTTAATTTTCAACTATTTAAAATAAGTTTAATATCCAGAATTACTGTGAATGTACTAAGTCTATTAAGTTATATATCTGTACCAAGTTATGATACATCTACAGAATTATTTCTTAATCAAAGTAATCAACTCCCAAATTGGATTAATTCGTGGGTATTGAGTCTAATCAAATGGGATTCTATTTATTTCCTTACAATTTCTAAATATGGTTACCAGTATGAACATTTCATGGCTTTCTTTCCAGGATTACCCAATTTTATTCATCATATTGGCAAATTATTTAACATGGGAAATAATTTAACCTATTTGGCTATCATTGGAATTTTATTAAACAATATTTGCTTTATTGTATCAGTTCAAATATTATATTCATTAAGCTCGAGAATTCTAAAGAATAGTCGTTTAGCGTTTGTTGCTTGTGTTTTATATACCTTTAATCCTTCATCTGCTGTAATGTCATCAGTTTACACCGAACCCATATTTAATATGCTCTCATTCCTTGGTATGCATCTATTCCACAATAATAATGATTGGTTTGCTGCTTTAGTATGGATGATATCTGGATTTTTTCGATCTAACTCTATCTTATATTCAGGATTCTTTATTTACAAATTAATATTCAAATTCGTGAATAATCAACGCCCAAAAATTTATTTAACTATGATAAAAACAATTCTATTAATAAGTGTCACCTGCTCGAGCTTCGTATACTTTCAATACTATGGCTATGCACAATTCTGCATGCAAGAATTATTGGATAGAAGGGAATGGTGCGATAGATATACGAGTTATTCGTTTATTCAAAAGTATTATTGGAATAACGGATTTTTAAAATATTGGACATTACAACAATTGCCTAATTTTCTGTTAGCAGCACCTTTTATTATATTATCTGTTTTATCTTTAGAACATATATTAAGTACCAATTTTTATAATTTTATTACTTTAAAACTATTAAATATTGATTTATTAAAGAAGTACATTCCAAAGAAACTAGGTAATTTATATATTTAGAATCGAAAACCATTTAATTAATTCAATTTAGAACACGGGCATCATATTACCAATGTCGACCTTATACCATATGTCTACCTATGGGTATTCAACCTAACCTATGTTACCTTCTTTATGCATGTTCAAGTGATTCTAAGATTTTTTACTAATCTACCTATATTCTACTGGGCAGTTGCTTATCATATAATTTATACATTCAAGGATACAGTGTTATATTCAGCGATATTAAACTATTGGGCAATTTATTATATCGTTAGTATAATACTATTCTCGCAATTTTTACCACCTGCATAGTTCAATAAATTTACCATATTTCAATCTATATATTTTTTATTTTTATTAAATAACTTTAACTACATATAATGTTTAATATTCATTTCATTTAATACTGTTTATATAAAAAATAATCAAAATTATAAAAATAAATAAATAATATATCAGTATTATTAAAAGTCAGATTATACCTGGAAGTTTGTATATCATTTTTCTTTTTATATGAGATAATATACATAACAAACATAAATGATCCAATTTTTAGTATTAAATAATACTATATTATATTTTTTGTAATAGTAATTAATAAATATACTAAAACTTGAGATAATTTATCTTTTTATATCACAGAGAAATTCATTTATTGTAAAATAAATTCTATTATTATTATTTTCAAAGGTTCTGTTAAAATATTTTAATGTTAATTAATACCTTGAGTAAGTAAAACGAAATGTAAATAATAGTGATCAAACAAGTAATTACCTGAGATCATTTGAGATTTATTTTAATGGAGGTCAAAAAAATTCAACTTTAATTACTAGTTAAAATTTTAAATGTAAGAATACAGTTAACAGAATTGTATATAATAAATTGAAAATAACTATTTTTATATTATGACGATTAGAAAAATAGCAATTTAACCTTTTTAAATATTATTTCAAATGTTTCATATTCTTCTAAATACTTCATGATATTTCTTATAACTGATTGTATATACAATTAAATTTAAGATTTAAAAATCAAATGTTTAAACTAAAGAACACCATTTATAAGCATAAAGAAATAGTAAAAAAATAAAATAGCCAAATATAACGTGTTCAAAAATTCGTGAAGTCAGTAGATCTTATAATTTTAGAATTCGGAATATATTCAAACTAAGATTATTAACTTTTGAAACCAAAAAAATTAACAATTGTCTGATTGGGCTAAATGGTTTATAGGGAATTTTTTGTTAATATTATAATGTTTATTTCAAGTGGAAATGATAATTTGTACTATTTTCATTTTCATAAAATTCATCATTCGAGTATATTGTCATGAAATATTTTATTATAATGATACAATTGAGCAAAAATATTGCTTCCTTAAATAAGAAAATAATAGTTGTACATAAAGGTAAAAAATCATGAGTATTTTGGGACATATGAACCAAAATGACTAATAACGTCTGACCAAAATTTTTATATTTTAGATATTTCATGATTCCAAAAGTTTCGAGATTTGAAATCAAAAAATTTTTCATATCATGTAATTATCTAACTGAAGGATCTTGGAGTTTTAGTAACAGTAATTATATCAAATAGTTATTTAACTTATTTTCCTTCTATCCATCAATTAGATTATAATGTACTAATTATTGCCTAGGAAATTTGAAACTATTACGTTTAAAGCAGTATTATATACCATTCTTGCAATAAGGTATATCTTTCGTTATTGAAAATAAGCTATAGTCGAAAGCATGATTTAATGTTCATAAAGCTAGTTGATCATTCTGAATTTTCGATCCATCTGTCCTTGATCGATCTTCCACAGACAGTTTTCCATTATGAAATCACACTATCAATCAATAAATCGCAATATATCTGATACTATTTTGACCATATATTTGATTGATATGGTATATTTTGTTTGGATCTACACACTAACTCAAAGTGTAAAAATATTGTATAATGAATTTGGATTTTTAACTAGCTATTGTATGAGTTATTAAAATATAAGAAGCAAAATTAAAATCAGTTCAATATGTATTCTCACTAATTTATATAATTAAATATTGATCCTTTAGCATCCTAATTTTAAATTTTACCAATGAGCTAATTGTTTCAATACGACTAGTTGAAAGAATTTTGTGAATTTTTTGAACACACTATATTATGATTACGAAAAATTGAAAAACAGTTATAAAATTATTAGGCGTAAATAGAAAATTATTATTAAATGATAAAATCTTGAACAATAATTTATAATCAAATTATTTGATGATAGGTTAAATAAAAAAAATTAATATAAAGTCAATATAAAAATTCTGTAACATTTAGAATATTTCGTATTGAATAAAATAAATCAATATTAAACTAATGCTAAAAAATGAAGCTTCTATATAGATCGGTAATGGATTATAGAGAGTAGAATTCATTCAAGATAAAAAAAATAATAAAATAGATATAATACAAAATAATGAAAAAACAACTGTAATTAAAGAAAAAGGCATCTACAAAGCGTTGAGGAAAAAATGAAATAAAATATGTATGAAAAAAAGAAAATTTTAAAAAAATCCGACCAACCGGAATTGAACCAGTGACCTAGAGATTACAGCTGGAACTACAGTCTCCCGCTCTACCAACTGAGCTATAGTCGGTTGTAAGAGAATGATATCTCGAATATATATAGTAATTAATTACTTTGTTTATCACTAATATTCTCAATTTTTTTATTTCAATTTATTTTTTAATTAAAAATTTCTCTTTACATCTTTCATCCTCTAAATTTTCTCTTTTTCATTACTATATTCACTCAATTTTTTATAAATTTTAATCTAATCAACCACATTTTTTGTTTAATTTAACCTCAATATATGAATTTAATAAAAAATATAATTTTCTATAGTTATAATCCAATATTCAATATTATTTTTCAAAATTTAATTAAATGATAAAAATTTAAAACATGTAAATAATTAAAAACTCTATAAATATATATTGAGTGATGGAAATGTTTGTAAAATTATGAATATGGGTAATTCTAGGGTATTGCTTTTTTATTGCGACTAACTTATTGGATTGATTGATTTTCGGTTTTTTACTTTTAATGTATATTATATAAATCAAATATTTATAATATTATATTTAAAATTATAATATTTTGTTTAATATACACAATATAAGTTTTTGATTATATATAAAATTAATTATTAAACTTTGAATCTTGATATACTTGAATGAATTTAATTTAAAATTTATTAAAAATGAGAAAACGTTATTTAGCATAACTCGTATCAAAACTTCAATTTATGTATGTTTAAAATTATTTTTAACTGTAAAAATCGACTATATAAGTTGAAGATAGATTTTTTTATAATATAATCATTAGTTTTAATATGTTATAAAAATTAAATATATAATATATTATATGTATTAGATTAATTAACTTGGTAATAAAAAATATATTTATTTTTTGATATTATTAATGTTCAAATTCAAATGACTGTTATGAATATTAACTTGATAACAGCATTTTTTTTCATTGCTAAACATGAAAGCATTTTAATTTATTTTAAGTGATTGCATATTTTTCTTATATTATCCATATTCATTTATAATATAATACATCAGAAATATAAAATTATTAAATTTTGTCTTTTATTATTAAATATCATTTATTATTGAAAACTTTGAAATATCTATTTATAAAAATTAATGAATTGAAATTTAAGGTTACAATGTACATATTATCTATAATTTGCAACTAATAGCTATCACATATAATTAAAAGTTAAACGCTGTGAATTAATTAAATAAACAGTGCGGCAATAAATGTAGCGGCTGCGAGAGATGCAAAAGATGGAAGTATATATTGACTATCACTACTGCCACCACCAACATTAGTGTTGTCTGAAGCTTTCTTTTCTAAGTTAGCAGGTTTAGACAGACACTTGCCTTCATCTTTTTCAGAAGGGGTATTGATTGTTCCGACTCCTTTACTAGTGCAAGTGTCCTTGTTCTTAGATTTGAGGTACATTGCATTTAATGCGTAGCTAAGCTGAGTCGCAGGATCACAAAATGATAAATCACCATAGGTACCTTTTTCACCATTAGCATTCAAGCGAGTACAGTCTACTCCTCCTTCACCGCAAGCATATTTAAAAATTTCTCCAACGTTGTTCTTTTCATCAGTGACATTGAATGATTTGGAAACAACACAATTATAAGACTTCATCAAACAATTACACGTATCTTCAGAGGGGGTAGGCGGGAGAGTATCTGAAGCCTTCCAGTTGGACCCTGAAGCGGGGCATTTAGATCCATCAGTATTGGTTGGAATATATTTGCTCATATTAGTAAGTTTCGGACTGACTTTACTGAGTTGTTTTTTATAAGTATCAAAATCTTTCAATTTTGAGAAATTATTTCCATCGACCTTAGTTAAACCATAATTGTTCACTTCATCAGTGAATTCATAAATTAAACCACCTGCGAAAACACTACTCATTGGTTCAGAGTACAAAGCTGGGACATCTCCAAATTTGCGAGGTTGGGGTTGATTACATCCATACTCGGAAAAGAAAACGGGAATACCGTAATTCTCAAACATCTTGGTCTTCTTGTCATAGCCAGATTTCTTCATATCTGAATCACCACACCATGAATAGATGTTATAACCGAAGAAATCTATGCGCTCTTCTTGAGGTCCACAGTTGAAGTAGTTGACAATATTTAGAAGAGTCTTGGCATCATCGTTATTAGCATAACCAATGGGAATATATCTTGATTGAGCCTTCATATGTGCTTTCATATCTCGGATCATAGCTTTAACAAAAGGATTGGCGTCGGTGTTGGTTACATCATTGTTCACTTCATTTCCAGCAAAGTAGGCCAAAGTGTTGTCATATTTAGCAAAAGCATCAGCTTTATCCATGAATGCTTTAAGAATGGTAGTATCATATTTGGGATTCTCACGGTTAACAGAAGATTTAGGATTAGATAAATCTAAAATCAAGTAGATACCAGCATCTGCTAGCATCTTCATTCCTTTGTCATGGTCAAGATTAGGATAGGCTTCATATACGCGGATAGTATTAATACCCAATTCCTTGAACAAAGGAATGGCATTTGCTAATTGAGCAGTATTTGCAATTGGGTCTTGTTTACCAGAACCTCCAGGTTGATAGGCAACACCTTTAATGATAAACTCCTCTCCTGTTTTAGAATTAAAAAATTTAGATCCTTTAATAACAATAGGATCAATAGCCAGTATCGAAGGTATCAAACCTAACAAACTCAAGATCAACTTCATTATAAAAAACAAAATCAAATCGCACTTCAAGTATGTCGCTTCACACTTATTTATAACATATCAATATTTGATTGATTTGAATCAATTGGTCAAGTTGGAGAATTCAAAATCCTTAAAATGATCACCTCTTACTAAATTTAAGATTTCAGTCCAAATTTCATTGGATAATTCATTAATTCAAATCATTTGTAAATTTTGAATATTATACTTTTGAAACATTTAGCTCATACTATTATAAAACTAAATTTCCAGTTTTAAATTCATATAACTATCTTAATTACTTTGAATTGCGTTATGATGTTTACTTAGTTTGGTATATACTGGTATTTAAGTATGTGAAAGTGTTTGGATTTATTTTTAAAGTATAATGCCCTACAATGATAAAGATCTACGATCATTTATTCTGAACCCAAGATTAGCTAATTTAAGGAATCTTATTATAAAAACGATATTATTATTCACATAACGATCAGCATACTTATATCCGATAATATAATTATCAATAATGAAATCCTTATATTGTATAATTATACAATATATAAAAGTACCAATGTTAGATCAAATAATACTTCTCTAAAACTATATCAAAATATATAGTTGTTCGAAAAGTTCATCAATTTAATTATATTTTAACAAAATAAATAAAGCTAAAGCAAAAGTAATATGATTTGAATAATAATAACTTCCTTGTTTTTCAATGATAGAATTCTATACTAATGGTGATTGCACAACTCCTTAATATAGATTTTTATAATTTGACTTCAAAATTACACCCTTGATTTTAAATTGTATAATTAAAATCTTATCAATTCTTTCCTTAAAACAAATTCTTCAAATGAGAACAATCATCATCACTAGGATTTATATCTGGTGAATATAATGTTTGATGTAATCAAGACTAGTTCATTTCAATAAAAAAATCTTTGGTAATTTTTACTATATGTATATATTTATTATTATTTAAAATAAATAGTTTTTTGATTAAACTTTTCTTATATTAATTTATAATATTAGTTTTTGAAAATCTAAAATTTATTATAATATTATAATTTTTTTGCTGGTAATAATTAGTAGATTGTTATATTATTAATATCTATACTTAATAATATTATGTGTTATTTTTTTAAAAAACATTTATTTTGAAATTTATTATTTTGATTTTTCAACCCAAATATTTATTTTATTCTTAATAATTAATTTATTATAATAATTTATTTAATATAATAAAATAAATATTATAATAATATTAATTTTAATTATATTTCTTCT
>JNEM01016985.1:0-31730 GCA_000697335.1 Conidiobolus incongruus B7586
TCATACCTATTTGCAAAAAATTAGGGAGTGTGTCTCCTCTAAGAGACCTACTAGGGGAGTGTTAAGAGACTAGTTCTCTAAATTCTTATATACACTTTCATATAATCCAATTAACTATAAATTATATGATTAATTTATACTTATATAGTTAAATTAATTGTATAAATAGTATTAAATTATCTAATAAACTAGGTTCCTCTTTTTCCTCTCAATTCTTACTATTTTTTACTTTCACACTATTTCTAAGATTGAGACTATATTCTGTCGATATTGTAGGATATTGGCACTACCTAATATAAATCTTAATATATCGGTGACTCATCCTAGTTCGAAGCTTAATTAAACTTTGTTTACACTTGCACGCTACAGCCACATTATATTACCACGTTCTGCGCCACACTACTTTTATATTAAGTCTTCCTCTGCACTATATTAGTTTAACTACCACGACGCTTACAAATTTATTAAATTTTATTATAAAAATTTTCTTTTTTTTAAATTAGTTTTTTAATTGCTTAAAGCAATTATAATTATATAAGCTATAATTTAGAAAATATAATAGATATAATACTTTTTTTAATTATTTTTAATTAGAAAATTTTTTTATAACTTTAATTTTATATATTTTATAAATATTATATAAAATAGTAGGCCTTCTTAAATTATATTAAAAATATTATTTAAAAATAGTTTTATTTTACAAAAGAAATATAAAGTTTACTATTAATTGATTTTTTTTAAAAGTTAAATAAGAATAATTTATATTTTTATAATTAATAATAATAATTAATATTTACTTATTAATATAAAATTTACTTAAAGGAATTTTTAAAAAAAGTTAATTTAATTTAATATTTTGATTTATATTATAATAAAAAATTATATAAAATAATTTAAAATTTATTGATTATAATTATTCAATATAAAAACCTTAGTTTCTAGTTATATTTTATTAAGTTTTACTTAATAATAGCTATTCTAACTTTTTTTTAAACTTTAGTTAAATTATAAAGTATTTATTTTAAATTTTTATTATTTAATTTTAATTTTAATTCTAATATATATAAAATACTTGTAAAATTAATATTAAATTATTTTTCAATATATTTTTTATTTTATTAATCAATGAAAAAATAATAGTTAAAATTAGTTATTTAAATTTTAATAAGTATTAAATAATTTCTCTTTTAACTTTAAAGTAATTTACCTAGTAATAAATTGTTAATTTAAATGATATTATACTATTAAAATCTACTTATAAATTTTAAATTATTTTAAAGGTTTATGGTTTAGTTTTATTAATATTAAAATAAAAAACTTTTGATGGTTATTATTTAGTTTAAATATAATTAAATTAAGTAATTAATTTTAAAAAGTTTATTTTTTTAATAAAAAAAATATTATATATATATTATAAAACTATATATTTTCTTATATATTTTGCATATATTTTTTTATTTGAAATTAATAATAAGTTTGAAAAATCAGAAATTAAAAAATATCCTATTTTTTTGATTCTATGGTAATATTAACAATATGTTTAAAAAATCAAAAATTAATGAAATTTCTATTTTTATCAAATAAATATTCACAAAATAAATTATATATATGAATTTTAAATTTCTGATTTTAATTTATCTAATAGTAAATCTCAATATATTTTCCTCCATTAATAATATTTTGAAAAATTTATATCAAAAAAATTAATCAATGACAAATTTTATATAAAAACCAAAATTTCAATTTTATTATATATGATAATGTAATGACTTATTTTTAAGTAATTATTTTAAATTATTTAAATTTTTATTATGTAATATAAACCTTTATTCCATTGATGTTTCAAACATGATGTATAATTGAATAAAATCAACTTTAAATTTATTATCAAAATGAAATTTAAAAGACAAATCAGTGATGTCATTCTTCGATGACTTCATTATCGCATCAGTTATTTATCAACCTATAAATACTCTCACTTGTCTTGAGTAATTTCAAACTAAAATATAAGCAAATAATAACTTTAAAGAATGGAATCTACACAATATAAAAGGAATAAAATAGTAGTTATAGGGGCAGGATCTGTAGGATCTACAATTGCCTACAGCTTGTTATTGAGCTCAATCTCCGCTGATATTGAATTAATCGATTTGAACGCGGATTTAGCTAAGGGACACGCTTTGGACTTGAACGATATTCAATTCCTTTCTCACTCCAAAGTCACGGATAATACATTAGAAAACTCTAAGGATGCAGATATCATCATTGTTACAGCTGGTGCCAAACAGAAGCCTGGGGAGTCTCGCGAGAATTTAGTAAGTAGAAATGACAAAATTTTGAGAAGTATTGTGGAGAAGATGGGCGCCAACAACCCTAATGCCATCTGGTTGATTGTGGCTAATCCTGTCGATACCTTGACTCAATTGGCCCAGCATATAACCAAGCTACCCTATGCCAAAGTCATTGGGTCTGGTACTTTTTTAGATACTCAAAGACTAAGATTCTGGCTGTCCAATCACTTGAATATCAACCAGAACTATATTCATTGTAATGTAATTGGAGAGCATGGGGACAATCAGATGATTCCTTGGTCATCAGCCCGAATTGGAGGCCAGTGTCTATTGTCCTATGAAAAAATGAATGAATGCAATTTAGAAGAGATAAGCACATCTGTCACAAAGAAAGCTTACGAAATTATTGAATATAAAGGTGCAACTGCCTTTGGTATTGCTTCCTGTGTCACCAAGATTTGTGAAGCTATTTTAACGGATGCTCACTGCGTCATACCTATCTCTTGTTACTGTGAAAAGTATGACTTATATTTATCCATGCCAGCTATTCTTAACAGACACGGTGTTAAGGAAGTTGTTTATCCAGAAATGAATGATGAAGAGAAGACAAAATTAGACAAGACTGTGGCTACTATGAAAAATTCACTTAGCAAGTTAGGCTTAAATTAAAGCGTTTAATCATATAAAATAAATACAATATTAGTTTTATTTAAAATGATTAAAACAATTGATATAAACGTAATATTCTTTTATTGATTAGATTTATTATTTTTCAACTCTTTAATTTCATTCCTCAATAAGTTTAACTCATTTTGAAATTTTAATTCCATCAATTTGATATAATTTTCTAATTGTGCAATTTTTAATGCGGTAACAGATTCATTCTCCTAAATTATATCAACAAATACATTAAAATAATAAGAATAAAAATATAAAATATACCTGAATAGATAATTTAGAATTCAATAGTTGAACTAAATCAGTTTCTATTACATTATTCGAATTGAATTTTATTGAAGATTTATCAATATCGAAATTAATGTAACATAACTTTAGTTCTGATTTAGAATCAATAGGTAAAGATAAAAACTAAATAATAATTAATAATTGATAGTCATTTTACCGGGTGAATAATATATTTACTTTTAGCGATAAATTATCAAATTCATTTTGATCAAAATTAAATTCGATTAAATAAAAAGTCCTAACAAAATAAAAGATAAATATTAATCAATATATTAATATATTATAAAATTAATTTTACTCTGATTCAATTTCAACTTGCTCTTTGAATCTAACAGAATTAATATAATTCAAAAGATTATTATTAGATTGTTTATAATAAATTTCTATTAATTTGGAGTTTGATAATATTTTGAATTGATTAACTGTGACTGATTGACTAAAATCTATTTCTAGTATTGGTTTTAAAGTGGGGTTATCTTCAGGTAGATGGAATGTAATTTTTTTATTGTCTGCAGACGAAGAATTCATAGTAAAATAATCAATTCCAGTATTATTAGAATTCCAATTCCAATTTAATTTAACTTGGCTAAAAAATTGATTTAATGGACTGATGTTATTCTCCATTGATGATTCCATTGACTATAGTAATTACTCCTTTATTTTGAATTTGATTTGAAACTTCATTATTAAATAATTTAATCTACAATCAAATTAATTATGGGATGTGACCACTAAATTTCAAAGTTGAAACTTGATCAAGTTAAGACTATCAATACAATTCTTATCTTTTAATATACTAATTGGTATCCTGTCATCGGCATCTTTGCAATATCGATCGGCGCCTTGCTGAATTAGGTATAAAATAACTTCAGTATGGTTGTCTAAACATGATATATGCAGTGCCTATCAAATTTGAAAAATATTTTAATGAATTTAACATTTTAAATAAAATATTAATTATCACCGTTCCTTGACCACTTGTCACTTGATGAATGTAGGCTCTTTTTTAAACTATAAATTCGCAAACTCTAAATTACCTTTTTTGGATGAATAATTCGATCATAAACAGATTACAAAGTTAACACTAGTTATAATAAAAACAATAATTTTTTTGACTTATGGTGGTGTATAACAATTATTATCTTTAGAATAAATCAGCTGAGAGTTTTTATGTAAATTAGTTGGAATTTAGCTTGGTTGACTATTTCAACTATTGAATTGGGTACTTCTGATAAAATATATTGCTTCAAGAGTTTGGCTCAGTGAACTTGGTTGACAGTTGCAATTCGAATGATGATGTGTTATTGTTTAGTTCAATTTAGTTTTAGATATTGAATTAATAAATTTGGACAATTTTATGGGATATTTCGAATTATATGTTGGAATGCGATCATCAGATATGTTGCCGAAAGAAAATTTTGTAATTATGGATTATAATAAAACTTATGAGTTTTAGAATGATACTGTATTGATCAGTTTGTTTTGGTGAATTAGAATAACTTACCACGATGGATTAAAGTGGTAGAAGCTTGACCTTTGGGAAAAATACAAAGATCGGAAATCTCAACATGGCTTGGTCGACTGGCAAAAAAACAATAGTTTCATCAATATCTTCAGCGGTTAAAGGTTTGACTCAAGTGTAAACATTGTCAGTTTTAGTTTAATCTTCGCTGAATCGAACTAATGAGAACTCAGTTTCAACTATACCAGGATTGATTGCAGTTACTCTGACGGGTGAGCTGACCAACTCTTGCCTCGTGGTACGAGTGGTAGCATCAACAGCAAACTTACTGGCACAGTAGAGACCACCACAAGGATAGGTATCTTTACCACTGGTGGAGCTAATATTGATGATATGACCACTCTTTTGTTTTCTCATCTTGGGAAAAATCTTTTGAATACAATAAACAAAATCTTTAATATTGATATCAAGCATCTTATCCATGTATTCGAGAGGAGTATCTTCAACTAAATCCAGGCCCAAAGAAAGACCAACATTATTGACTATTTGGTCGATTTTTTGGAAGACTTGAGGAAGGTTATCAACCGCTGAGTTAACAGAATTAACATCTCTGACATCTAATTGAGCAATATAGACCTTGGTTTTAGGAAATTCTGAAGCAATTTCTTTTTTGAGCTTTCTAATTTATTGAGTCTTCTAACTGTGAAAACAAGATGGGATCCCTCTCTGGCAAAGGATTTAGCAACAGCTGCACCAGTTCCTGAAGAAACACTATCGAATAAAATATTTTAGTTTTTGATAGTCATTGTGTAATAGATTATTTGGCTTGGTTTATAAATTTGCTTGTGATTTACCTAAGATTGATACTCTAATTGATTACCCAATCATCAATTAATTTCAGTTCAGTGATATAATAATAATTAATGACGATCTATCTTGATTCACATAATATCTTTATTGGATTTGTTTTTGAAATTTGACATCATACTCTTTGTAATGTGCAGAATATCAGGGCTAACATGTTAAAGCAGGTAAATTACTATTATAAGATATTAAAATTCAAGCTAATTATAGGTGTTAGTTTTTTTGAGTAAACACAGTTGATAAGGTTAGGCGAATCAATATATTGAGCATCAATCAAGATTGCTTTTTACATATCATAAGAAAGGGTCTTATTTAAACCTTCAGTTTTGGTAAAAAATAAATAATTACTAAACATCAAGGATGAGAATAATATATCCACACTATGTGTTGGTGTTCATCTCAGTAACTTTAAATTATATTATTTTATATTTGAACTTTATCATCTTTACATATAACCTTTACATCCTCTTTTGAAAAATATATTAAGAATATTATCATCCCAAATATATTAATTTATAAAAGACTTTTAAAAATGTGTGTTTCTAAGTAATATTTGCCCTTTTAATATATTTTCAAATTTAATCAAATTCATTTTTGAATCTGAAAATTAACTGTAATATATTTTCATTCAAAAAATATAAATTGAATTTAAAAATAATTTTTTAATTGTACATAATCATATTATTGCTTATATGATATTATAGTATATATTAAAAAGATTAAAGTGAAAGGATCAACACTATATGATAATTTCGTCAGGCTTAAAAAAGTCAATACTTAGAGTCACTGATATTTTAATTATATTGAATTATACCAACATGCAAAAATGCAACAATATCTTAAATAATAAAACTCTTGGATTATATTTATTTTCTTCCTTTTCTGTCCATTTAATATTTAAGAGTAAAATTCAGAAATTGTAATCGATATGCATGAAATTTTTTAAATATGAGTATAATATTAAATATAAATAAATATTCGCTTGATTATGTGTATATTTTTAAAATTTTATATGATGAATAATATTTTCCCGATTATTCGAATTCAGTTCAAAATAGTCAATTTTAATAAAATGAGAATTAAATAATATATTATTGAAATAATTGTTTGTAAAGATTACTCTATATTTTTTTATTGAAATAATGTTTTAATTGATGAAAGTAAGATGATTGAACAAAAAACTGGAAAATTTAATGTATTCAGTTCAATTGGATTGAAAAAATATCCCATAATAATAATTAAATACGAAATTGTTATATATTTCATTGAACTCACTTAAACAAAAATAATTTTCATAACAACGAATAATTTTGCTATATTAAAATGAACAATACTGCCCAATTACCTCCCACAAAAAGACAATTGAGAGCTTGTATGTTATGTTCATTAATTAAAACCGCATCACAATTTAGAGATTTTGGTTGTGACAACTGTGAGTCCATATTAAAATTAACTAGAAGTAATGATAGAATTAATGATTGTACTACAACTCAATTCGAAGGGTAAAGATATTGATATATTTTTTTACCCTATTTATTAATTTCTAACTTTTTTTATTTAGAATGATTGCTTTAACTAAACCTAGGGAAAGTTGGATTGCTAGATGGTTACGAACAGGTAATTTTTGAACTTTATCTATCATTTATAATTCATTAATATTTTAAATAATTTTATCAGACAATTTTAAGAAAGGATTATACGCTTGTCAAGTGTATGGTGTTTTACCGGATTATATTGTTGACGAATTAGCTAAGGTTAATATTGAATATTTCCCCAGAGATGGAAGTTACCAGGATGCTTTATTAGATGCTATGGCTGAATAATCCATATTTTTTAAATTGTAAATTCTACTAATCTTGTAAACAATAAGAACAATTTTCAACTATCCTACTTAATTTATATTTAGAATTTAATTTCTATCAAATCATTATGTAATTAATATAATTGTCATTTCAATATACAAAATACTTCGTTTTCAAACTCAATCACAATCATTTGCACCCAACTTGTATGTACTTTATAATCAATGATATTTTCTATTGAGCCTGCTTAGCTTAATCTTATTATATTAACAACTCTACTCAGATCCCCGGTATTACACCATTTAATTGATATAGTTTTTAATTCACCATGTCAATATTTCATAATTATAAAATTAATATTTAGATACTTTTCTTCATCCATAATACTTGTTAAGGCTCTACAAACTATTTTATATAATTTTATGGATTTGGTAACCTAGGGTACATAAACTATCCTTTAGTCATTAATTTGTTGCAATAATTTATATTGTCAAAGAGTGTGCTTTAGTTTCTAGGAAACTAGAATGAAAATCTATATATAAACGATTTTAGAAAAACGACTCACTCCATTTATATAATTAAAATTGTTATTATTTATCTATATAACTAATTGATAAAATGTTTGTGAAAATTTATTCAATTATTTCTGTATATATAAATTTTGAATTGGTATACTAGTAATATTATATGTATTAATCAGTATTCAAAGTTACTATATTATAATATACCTTTACTAAATAGATATATATAGTATTTTAATTAGATGACAAAATATCATATATTATATGTAAATTTGATACTTAAAATAATTTTTAGTGTAGAAAAATCAATAGCTGTAATTAAAAAACTCTTTAATTTACTACTAATTAGTCAAAATTCCAAGAATTTGATTTGATTTTTTCTATTCATTAATAAAGCATTTTTGTCCTTTACAATTTAAGATATTGTACATTTATTAAGTAGATTTTTAATCAATTTTTCTAGTGTTTATTTAATAAATGAATAAATTGATACTGTTTAATTTTAAACAGGTATTGTAAATAAGTATTTTTATTTAAGGTATATTGTTGAATTTATACAAATATTATTGACAGTAGTACAAATTTAAAAATAAATTGGATGAGCGTTGTTTGATATAAATTTAAAATAAAAAAAATAAGCTAATATTAAAAATAAAATTTTAATTTGAGTTGGAGGGTAAAATAATACTTTTTAATACACATATATACTCAAGTTAAATGAAGCAGAAATGTAACAATTTATAATATTATAAATGACTCTTACTATCTTCATGAGTAATAGATAAAACAATTTTAGAAACTGATTTTATATTCACAATTAATTTCAAAACAGTTTGTACATCTTCCATAATGTATCTTTTAGGATAAACTAGTACTTTAAGCTGTTTGGATTCTAATAATTTCTCCAAATGTGCCAAACACTTCTCATAAGTTTGATAATCGCTAATAATATAATTACCAAGGTAAAGCCCTTCAAGCGAGATATTTTTTAAGAGAACACGATTCATAGGAACCTTTTCAATAGTACCTCCAGCGAACTCAATGATCACAGTTCTTCCTTTGAAAACAATACATTTCAACGATTGATTCACTAAGCCGATGGGATAGTAAACAATATCGACGCCTCTACCATGTGTTATTCTTTGGACAGTTTTCCAGCATTTTGTATCGGTTTTAACTTTGACAACATGGTCGGCGTCTTCTTCGAGAGCATATTTTAAATTTTTATCACACGATCTCATGGCGATTACTTTGGTGCCTAATGCCTAAATATTCAAATTGCTTTCATTACTATTTTTAAGCCATTAATACATAGAAATGATATACCTTAGCTAAAGTTACAGCACTCAAACCAACAGCACCAGTAGAGCCATGAATATGTACAGTTTGACCTCAATCAAAGTTAGTTAACAAATAAAAAATTGAGTAAGTACTAATCTTCTTCCAGTTTTCCTTTATCAACCAAGCCCAAATAATTAGTAGGATAATTAATTGAAATAGCTGCAGCTTGCTCAAACGTTAACGATTCTGGAATCAACCTGGTGCAAATCTCATCCACTATACAGTATTGGGCTAAACATTGAGTCCCACAAGCAAATACACGGTCTCCAACTTTGAATCGAGAATTCTTGGAGCATTTTACAACAATGCCAGCAACCTTTATTAGAAAGTCAAAGTTTTAATTTTGAAATATTATTAAGACTGATTATTTACTTCAATGCCTAAAATAAATGGTAAACCAGCTTTTATATGGTGTTTACCTTGAGCCTAAAAAATTAATTATTGACACTAAGTATATTTTATTATAATTTAAAACTGAAATGCTTGTAGATAATCAGCAAAGCCCATACCCACTACCATTACTTTGATAAGTCACTTGAGTTATAAGTTTCAGCGATCGGCAAATCATAACTCACTTGAATTTCATCAATACTATTGATATATTGTTTAATTAAAACCCCTTTCATTTTTTATATTGTAGCTAATTAATAGTTGAATTTGAAGGACTTGTATAATATTATATATTAGGGATAATCATATTAATTTAAATTTAAGTAATTTTTAAATAATATTTCATGTGAGACTTGGTTCATCTGAATTTAACTGTGAATATATTTTAGTTTTTTATATGGGATTATTTTATAATTTTCTCAAAAATAATTAAAATTATCAATTTAATAATATAAATGATATTTATTATTATGATTCTATTAGTATATACTATATTTTAAGTCATAATAATCTCAATTTAATCAATATTTTATTAACTAAATCATCAAATAGTGACGTAGTATATCTATTAGAATTCTGAATATAATTGTAAAAATTGATTATACTCATATGAAAATTCAATTCCATAAGATTGGAAATTAGTTGAAAAAAGCTATTAAACATTATTATTATTATATAAACTGTTGATTTTACAAAATGGAAAAAGAAAAAAAAATAGTAAAATGATGTATGTATTATTTTAATGTAGCATGTTTTAGATATAAAATAATTTAAATTATCAAATAATTGCCATTTTCTAACAACAACTGAATGAATTTTCTCAACTACTTTTCCAAATACTTCGTTATATCAACTTTTTTAAAAGAATTAATATAAAAATTGCTTATAAAATAATTAATATGAGTGAATTTTTAAATTTAATAATGAACTTACTACAAGAAAAATATTGTTATTTAAGATGGAAATTTCATAATAATTGTAAATTTTAAATTCTTATTTTTTCAAATTGATGAAAAGTTTCATCAATGACTCCTTGTGACTATTAATACAAATGCTTTGTGAGTATCTTTATCAGTCAAGTAAACTTTTTCTTTATGCATTTGTGGGACTAACTCATCAGAATGTATCCATTTATATAAATTCGAATAGCATTCAGCATAAATTATGCTATTAACTAACATATATTCCGCAATTGTCATTCCAACAAACTTGTCATTTTTCTCTTGAACTTTAGTCATAGAAATCTTTTTTATTTTACCATCTGTAAAGCCAGCGACCACAATTCTACCATCAGATTTAATACAATTCAGAGCGTTTTTAACCTGACCAACTGGGTCATATATCATATTCGCTCCATTTCCATTTGTGATTTCATTAACTTTAACCCACCACGCTTCTTCAAGGATATTGATGACGTGATCAGCACCTACTGATTTGGCAACTTTCAATTTTTCATTGTTTGTTCCAGCCCAATCACTTTAATACCTCTCAACTAAAATTATTTTGGTAAAAAAACTAAAATATAACCAATATGAATATTATATACTTTGCATAGCTGAATCACGCTTGTTCCCAAGCCACCAGTACTGCCATGAATCACGCACCAGTGTCCTATGAAACACAATACTAATTGGATATTATTGATAACATTAAATATATTAAAATATTAACTTGTTTCAATTGACTACAACGAAATAAACTAATATAATTGGTTGGATAATTCAGAGGAGTTGCTGCAACTTATTCAAAATTCAAATTATCGAGAATTCTGAATAGATCAGGTAGCTGCATAATTGTATAATCAGCTAATCCTTGAGTACCGAGGCCAAAAATGCGGCCTCCAGGTTTAAATTTTGAAATTATGCCAGTTTTCACTACCTCTCCCGCTATCTAAAATAAATTGAATCAGAATACAAATAATTCAAATAATTCAAATAATTCAAATTTGTGATAAATTACTTCAATACCAAGCATTGAATGAGAATCCATTTTAGCTTTGTATTTACCTTGAGCCAAATTTCCAAAGTTAATAATATAGAACGTCCTATTTATAAACACTAGCTAAGTGAAGATAGTCAGGAGGCCTAATATCACAAGCTTTAATATGAATTAATAGGTCACCCAAAGCTTCGGGAGGATCCAAATTACCAGATACTTTATCTCTGAAATATTTACAATATGATTATCAGTGTATAATCCTTTCATATTATATTTGTTTGTTGAAAAAATTAAGTTTGATATATACTTATACTTGAAGTTAAACTCGAAGATTCACCTTAATCATCACGCTCTTTTTTTGTGGATTACAATCTAATTAAATGAATTTTTGGATACAGTTAAATTTCAAGTCACAGTTGTTTAAATTGATTGATATATTATAATTGGAATAATATCACCAAATTATTTTCATAAAAAGAGAAGATATATCAGCTTCAATTTTTTAATACAAATTCTATTATTTATATACATTTATTTAAAAAGCTATTAATATCCATATTATAATTTACATTCAATACATACACACCTATAGTCAATATATCTAATAATTTTATTGGACATTAAAGCGAATCTTAATATTTAATGGATTTTGATAATATTGTTGTGTTTTATAATAAGTTTAGTGAATAAAGATGGCTGATAGAAAAGTACTCGTAATATGATTAAGTAAATTATTTATTAATCCTGTATATCTTAGAGTATACTTATTGTTTAGACATCGTAGCAGAATATCCAGTAAAAATAGAATCCCCTTCTATCCTTATTACTTCTGGGTTTAAATAATTCATTTGGTGAGTGACATAGGATTTGGATTGGAACTAAAGAACATCATTTGATTATGGACCAACAAATTCACTATAAATGTGAGGTAATAAGCACTTAACTATCAAATTAAGATGGACGGGTGTTTTTAAAATACAACAATACTAACATTGCTATTAAAATATGATGTATTTCAGTTATTTCATAAATTTTAATTATGTGATTAATGATTGAAAAAATTATTGAATCACAAAAAGATGTTTTGAAGAAATGCTAATAATATTATTTTCCTCCCGTTATTAAGATCCATTTTATCAAGTTTAATAATAATATTGTGAATATTATGCTATATTTCAAGGTTAAATATGTTATATATTTGAAAAGTGTAAATTAGATAAAATAATAATTTATCAATTCAAAGGATAATATATTAAAATATTAATATTTTATAAATTCATAATATTGTTAATATAATTATTTGGTTTAAAATAGAATTGAATCTCGTAAATGTATTTGTCGTGATAAAAATTATGTTGAGTATATGATATAAAATGAAAAATTAAGATATAAAATAAGTTGGGAAGTGATCAGGTTGATCTTTATAATTCCCGAATAATTGGAATTTTGTTTTTAAAATATATCCGAAATTGATGAAAATGGATGACGGAATCAATTCATTCAAAAATTCCGAATGTTAAGATATTAATGGGAATTGGATGGTATGTTCATATTGTATAATTATACAAAATTACTAATTCCCTGATTGTCAAGTTTATTTTGATATTCAAATACGGTTAATTTAAATCAAATTTATTTAAGATTGGCTTAGCAATATTTTTGACTTTGTAATTGAAAATATAAATTAACATAGATTCTTGTTCAAAATTTAAAGATTTTTTTTTTCAATATTGAAACAATGTTTATTTCAAAATTAATTTTCTCATTAAATTGCTTGGGATTATATATGGCCATATTTAATCCTTTCCAATTGATTCCTGGACCAAATCACCAAGCACCAGTGCCAATTACTCCAGGAACTGGGGGAAATCTGCCCCAACCTATCTTTCCTGTTCAACCACTTCGAGAATTGCCTCAAAGTGATGGACCTCCGGATAAATTGGCCGCACTTGGCGATATTAGTGGCCAAAGATTTGTAAGAAGAATGTGGAACGATGACTATGCTTATAACTATGATGATTATTATGGTTATGGATATGACTATGGCGCGTATAATTCAGAACCAGCATATAGATTTAATAATCCATATTATTGAACTCATTAACATATATATTCAGAATATTAATAAAATAGAGAATCTACAAGATTTGTGTACCAGTTTTCAATTTATTAAATTTTGTATGATATTTTTAAAAAAAATCAACCTACATTTTAAAACTATAACAGCTCATTTCATAGTTAATCTGTCTGTAATATTGTAATATTTTAAATTTTTGAATAATATGATATTATAAATTTGCATTTGAAATAATTTAAAGATATATTGACAATCTATCCAAATGTTAGACAATATATATGATAAAATCTTTTAATAATTATATTTTAACAAGTCCCGCAAAATTAAAAAATAAATGATTATTATGGTAACACGAAATATTTTAATTTTTCTTTAGCACTTGCAACAAATAACGATTCCATAATTAATATCTGGGTTTTATCCTATAAAAAGGATGGTATCAATTCTTCAAATCAACTAAAATAATTTTATTCATTTATCAGTTACACATATTAACAATCTAATACTGAAAATATTATATAAAACTTAAATATATTCTTTATTATATTTGATAATGATAAAGTAGATAATTATCATTAGGTTATACCTTTTCGATCAATCGAATATATACCATTTAATAACAATATTATGATATATTATTTTCAAATCATTTTCAAATTTTTTGAATAGTTTTGTATTATAGGTTTGGAAACTGATTTCGAAATCAATAATATTGTATAAATATGTCTGACTGAAAGTTTACCTTAATATATCAAAATATTTGGATCATAAAGAGTGTATAATATATATTGAACACTATTATCTAAGAAAATAAAACGCTGATAACTCCTAATTATCCAGTGAATATTATAATATAACTATTACTCAATTAATATTCAATTTCAACTTAATAATAATAATTTTATTTAGATATCAAACAAATATTGATTTTGAATATTTTGGTTGATGACTATTTTTTTTGGAAAAAATTCTTATTATTTGTATCAGTTTTTGGTATGTTAAGTATAAATTATTGGGAAATATTCAAATATTCAAAAGATTCATAGATAACCAACAATCATTAATTATGTATCATAATTGTTGTAATATTATTATAATACTATTTTAAAAGTTTAAAATTGATTTAAAAATTCATTATGATATTTATATCTATTATCAAAATTCTACAAAAAAATCTGAAAAATTATATTAAGAGACTAGTCCTTAAAATTCTTATATAGTTTTGTATAATTCATTTAACTTTGAATTAATCAAGTAAATTATAAAGTTAATATAATCATATAAATAACATTAATTTAATTAATGAACATGGTCCCTCTTTTTCTTATCATTTCTTATTATTTTTCTGATTTATATCACCATTCCTAAGGTTGATATTATGTCTATCAATGATATATTTTATTGATACTATCTGATAGAAAATTAAGTATATCTATATTAACTTATTTGTTTACTGGTATATTAACTAATCATAAAGATATTATATTAAGTCTTCCTCTACACTATATTAATTTTATTACCAACTACATTTACAAGATATTAATTAGTCTAAAAATCATAGAATTTCAAGTTTTACATAAATTTAGCTGATAAAATATATTAAAATACTATATTATATAAACTCTTCAATATCAAATTTTCATAAAAACCTATAAATAGCAATAAATGGCAAAAAGCTTTCAAAACTTAATATTCAAAATTAGTTAAATCAAGGTTAAAAGATCAAATATATAAAACTTAATAAATCTGTTAAATTCATAACCAAATAAAGAAATACAAATATAATTACCAAATATTTGAAATGATTTTATATATCTAAAAAAAAACAAAAGAGTTATATTATAATTTTAATTTAATTATAACCATATCTATAGCAAATACAAATTTAATTAAAACATTAAAAGTGAAGGTATATAATACTTTAATTAAAGTTCAAATAAGTCTGAGAAAAAATATAATTAAGGTTAATTTATATTATTATAGTCTTTATCTTATTATTCAAAAAAAATTAATATAAATATTAAACCATATATTCTAGTATGCAATCCAATATTAAGAAATATAAAAAGAACTTATGTTAATTTATTTAACTATTATAATAAATATTAAAATAACAATTGTTTTAAAAATCAGTTTTAATTATTGGGTATAAATATTAAAGACAATTTTTCCCACCAATTATAGTAAGAAAGGAGAAGTTATAATAGTAAAATATATTAATGATTTTTGAAAATTAATGTTATTAATTAGTGTAAAAAATATTCAATTAAAAAACCATTTATCTTTTACAATAAAAGATATATACAGAAAGTCAATATTATCAAAGCTTTGATTATTATAACACTGGCTTTTATTGCCCCATCCTCCATACTCAAAGATATATATCCTTATAATTATGATTGATTTGATGTATTGAAGAATTTGATTCAAAAAAACAGGTTTGTTCATTGCTATATACTATTCAAGGTTTAATTTTTGAGATAAATTCAAACAATTCTGTCAAGGGCTTAAGGAATTAGCATTAGTGTGGAATTATGTTATTGAACAAGTAGGGAAATATTAGTTATTATGGTGATATTTCTATTACTCTATTCATTTATATCTTATGATAATAATTTAAAATCATTGAGACTATATTTTGAATCACAATATAGAGATATTGATAAATTATTTATAAATATGATATAATGTTACAATTATATTGATATATTTTTGCCATAAATACTGAATATATATATATATATATATAGGATGAAATATAGTCAATATTTGAGTATCTTAATGGATTTTTAGATCGAGATTTGAATGGAAATTACATTTGTATTATATTTACCATTGTATTTGAAGAAAGATAAATATAATATAACGAAAGCTAGTATTGTTTAGTATATTGACCAACTAGTATTCCACAAAAAATAATTCTCAAGATTTATTTATTCAATATGTAAATTTAGATATTGTAATACCTAAATGTATATATCAATAAAATTCAAATTTTATAATAATACAATTAAAATATATTTAGTTCTAGGAATATTAAAATGTTGAATGTATAAACTAAATCTTAAGTATCAATGATTAACAATGAAATAATTACACAACTATTTTTGAATTAATATATTATTATTGATATAATAAATTGTTAATATTTGAATGCTAATTCGGTTTTTGTTTCCAATTATTGTATTCAATTGTAATAAATTGTTATCATTTATTGCGTTTTTATGATAGCGAATTTAACTAAAAGATTTTATACCAATATCCATTCATTATATACTTTAAAGAAGTATTTTATATAATAAAATAGCTTATTAAAATATTATACAACCGCAAATGATTAGAAATTAGTATGTAGTAGCAAATATGAAATATTCTCTAGATGAATTATAAATTAAAATTTTATAAAATAATTATATTAGTGTAATTATGATTTATTAATAGAAACTTCTTTTTATTCCTTAAATTTAAAACGCTTTTTAAAGAATTAAATTTTATACAATTGTATAATTGTCAAATAATGTATTCATTGTTATTTTTGAAATAGATTGATTTGTAATTGTTATTTTTTAAAAATAATATCGTGGTATTATCAGAATGTAAAAGATTAGATATGTCTTGTATATTAGTGAATAGTTAAATTTCATTATAGATATTTAGACATGACCATTGTAAAATTATGTCATTAAATTTCAAAGAAAAAGGGATTTGATAATATATTATCCAGGGAAAAACGATATGGTATATTAAATTCATAAAACTTTGATCTAAACTGGTAATATAACCAATTTTGGATCCCTATATACAATTGTAAATATTATATAACTGAACAAATATTTGAAAGCTCATAACTGTTAAATTAGATTATCCATATGTTGTATGTAACAATAATCGAGCAGTGGTATTTATACTCAGGTATATCACTGTATTTGATATTAAACGAAAAATTTAAATATAATAATAATATTCAAGCAAGTAAAAATGCTAAAATGGCCAAGAATACATTTATTTGAATTTCATGATTTAGATTGGTTTCCTAATTTTTTGAAATATCAAACGACTTTTATCTTATATATTTTTTGGACTTTCGAGTTATCAGAATTTATTATGAACATTTTCCCCTTTTTTAAGAGTTGGCTTGTGCCTAGATATCCAGTAGTATCCAAACCATTAAGTGAAGCAATTGTGACTTTGACTAAGATGTATCCCGATCAAGAAGTTGCTGTAATGGATATGTGCTCAGGTGGATCTGGGCCTAACACTTTGATTTCGAAGCAGGTAAACCAAATGCTCAAAAGTAAACATGAAAAACCTGTGAAATTTTATCTCTCTGATCTATACCCCAATATTGAAACTTGGAAACGAGTATGTTCTGATAATCCATACTTGAGCTATATTACTGAATCTATTGATGCAACTGAACCCTTTAAATTTCCTCAAACAGATAAAGTATTTCAGACTTTTTACTGTTGCATCCACCATTTTACAGATGACTCAGTAAGAAAAATTTTGAAAAATTCTTTGGATTGTTTTAATGGATTTGCGTAAGTTCGAATTCCAAAACTTCAAAGATATTTTTATCTAACATTCATAGGATCATTGAAACTACTAATAGAACAGCTTTTAACTGCTTTAAGGCCGCTTTCATCAATACTCTATTCATTCTTTTGATTACTCCTTTCTATATTCATCGCATTCCTCTCTCTATGCTGATTTGTTTGTATATATCCCCCATATTGTTATTCACTTTTGGATGGGATAATGTGATATCATGCCTTCGAACCAGGTCCAACCAGGAGTTGTTAGAAATCATTAAAGAATTTGATACTGAGAGTTGGCATTTTGAAACGGGTTATAGTTACTCTACTTATGATGTTGATAAAATTAATTGAGTCATTGGAATTAGAACTACTTCGAATACTGAGGTCCAGAATTAATATCATTCTCCTTTATTTATGGTTCCTAATATCTTGATTTCCAATTGATTCATTATACTTTGTCATAAAACTTACGATCATTCATTAACTAAACTTTATCGTCACAGGTATTTTAAATGAATAAAGCTCAATAGTTTCTGGTTTTTATCAAATTCATCGAATCCAAATAAGTATATATTTATTTGATATATATATATATATATATTGATTTAACTTTCATTTTAAAATTAATAATCATGGATGAGATTATTCATAATTTATTATATGAGTTGCTACAGTTCTGATTAAAAAACTTAATATTAAAGATTAAAATATGCATTATATTGCAGTAATTAGGAATTAATCAAATTGAAAATGTATGGAAAGCTTTCAAATTGTCTGGTATCGATTTTAAATCACCAAAGCAGATTCTTAATCTTGCAATTAGCAAAGCCACAAATAGCTCATTGGTGACGCGTTGGAACGCTCGGACAATAATGATCTTAATTAAGTTGCTGAGGACCATAGGGGAGTAATTGACAACTAGAGTAACAACTAGCAGTGCGAGTGTCGGTTCGAACGGTCGTTGTTAAATTGGTATTAATGCTACATTATGCACCATTTGGGGACCGCTCAAGGAGTGGACAGTTTGTCAGAAATTAGTGGTAGATGATAGGGAATAGAATAAGGTTATGATAGTTAGCAAACGAAGAATAGTTGAAGAGAGCTCTCGTGAAAGGAGTGGGAATAAAGTACTTTATGCATTGTAGGAATATTAAGAGAATTGTGCAACCTGCATACTCTAAAAAAATTTTGGGTATGAATATAAAAATACATGTTGACAATTCAGAATTGTGACACTGAACATATTTCAAAAAAGATAATTGAACATTATTAACTGATCAGAAGAGTTTCTCTTGATCATTGCTATAACTGATTGGTTAATGTTTAAGTGGAAAATATATCAATTATTAATATAGTTAAATTGATTGATCTCCTGATTCTAAGGGAGATGGTATATAAATTGTGATATATTCCTCCAATCTTACCAAGCTCAATAATTGTAATTAAATAAATTATACAAATGATAAAATTAAGTTGGCCAAGAATACATTTATTTGAATTTCATGATTTAGATTGGTTTCCTAATTTTTTGAAATATCAAACGACTTTTATCTTATATATTTTTTGGACTTTCGAGTTACCAGAATTTATTACCAATATCTTCCCCTTTTTGAAGAGCTGGATGATTCCTAGATATCAAGTAGTATCGAAATCATTGAGTGAAGCAATTGTGACTTTGACTAAGATGTATCCCGATCAAGAAGTTGCTGTAATGGATATGTGCTCAGGTGGATCTGGGCCTAACACTTTGATTTCGAAGCAGGTAAACCAAATGCTCAAAAGTAAACATGAAAAACCTGTGAAATTTTATCTCTCTGATCTATACCCCAATATTGAAACTTGGAAACGAGTATGTTCTGATAATCCATACTTGAGCTATATTACTGAATCTATTGATGCAACTGAACCCTTTAAATTTCCTCAAACAGATAAAGTATTTCAGACTTTTTACTGTTGTTTCCATCATTTTACAGACACATCAGTCAGGAAAGTATTAAAAAATTCTTTAGAATGCTCTGATGGCTTTGCGTAAGTTTTATAATTATACGTCTATTGATTAATAAATTAATTCCCTACTTTTAGAATTTTAGAAACAACAAACAGAACGGCATTTAACGTTTTTAAAGTAGCTTTCTTCAATAGCTTATTTATACTCTTCATCATTCCTTTCTATATTCATCGCATCCCTCTCTCTATGCTTATTTGTTTGTATATATTTCCAGTACTTTTATTTACATTTGTTTGGGATAATGTAATTTCATCTCTAAGGACTAGATCTAATGAAGAATTATTGGAGATTATCAAAGAATTTAACGTTGATGGCTGGCATATTGAAACAGGCTGTGGTTATTCCACTTATCCAATTGATCAAATCAACTGGGTCATTGCGATTAGAACTCCGAGTAAGAGTAGTCAACTGCAAAATTAAATATTCATATTTCCTATTCTAATGTTCCTTTTCATTTTTTTTCATAATTAGTTTCGTGCATTTTTGATAAATTTAGATTCAATTTTCTAATATAAAAATATATAATTTTGGATTTTTCATTATTGTGGAGTTTTTTAAGAACTCTATCCTCACTATCATCATCTCATACCAGTTGACAATATAATTTCCCTTACCAATCTTCTACCTTCTACACAAACAATTTTAAATCACTTGGTTTACTTTATGCTTCAATTTCAAATCCCAAAACCTTACATTTTCAGCCCAGCACGAGACCTCTAATAAAAAACAGTTTTTCTTGTTTTATAAAGTCTAAACAGTTAGTTTGTCTCCGTATCAACATTGAGTGTATCAATTTAAATTGGAAGGTGACTTTGATTTTATTAAATTTTTATATAATAGAGACAACAGTAATAATCAAACTCTCCATGTTTCTTATATTAAATACGATCGGTTGCACTAATATTGTTCGTAGTAAGTATATTAACTTTCGTCTTCAATATTATTTCTAACAACCCTAATCATCAGTCTATGAATCCAATTTCCCAATAAAATAGCATTACATTAGGAAATTATGATTCTTAGAATGAAAGTCTTGATTATCTATCAATTTATATAATGAAAGTGATGGTTGTAGTTAAGTTTTGAATAAAGAGTGATGGTATTTATTTAGTATAGTAATTTAATTGAATTGTTAGTCATTATAATTTTGACCATAATAACAATTATTCATCAGTTTATTTAGCTTTTACATTGTTTTTTATTGTAAAATAGCAATATATGATATATTATCCTTAAACTCATTTTATATCATAATGTGAACGAAAACATTATCTTTGTAATAAAATATGCTTTTAAAATATATAAAATATTATATTATTGAAGTTACAAATACCTCAGGTTTATATTAAACTATTTTCTTAATTTGAAAGGTTATTAGGTTTAAAATGGGTTATTTATGTTTCTGGAATAAATAATAAGTATGAATTACAATTATTTTAAAATGTTATCTTTGTATATATAGTGAATATTTTTGTGTTTATATCTTATTACAATTTTTGCAATAATTGAAATATAAAATATTAATATATATCATTATTTTTGAGATCATATATTAATTTTATAGAATATAGGTTTTTATTGATGTTAATAAAACTATTTTAAGATATATAAATTAAATGATATTGATATTTTCCACAATGATATATAATTTTATATTATAATATAAATAAGATTAAAATTTAAAGCTTATAAATAAAAAATATATTATTGAATTTAAAATTTTTCCTATAGAAATTAGTTTTTATAGGAAAGTGCATTGAAATATTTTATAATTTAAAATAGTTTTAAAATTAAAATCTATAATTTGGTGATTATATTTATTTCCTAATTTTTTATATAAATGAATTAATAACAAAGCTATAATAAAATCAATTTTATATAAAGTTAGTTCATAAATCTATTATTAATATTTTTATTTGAATTCTGAATATTATTTAAAAATAACTCTATATAATATATAAATATTAAGGAATATATTGATCTTTAGTCCTAACAAAGATATATTAGGAAATATATAGTAATATAATTTAATGAATTTAATATTATTATTTGATTTGAATTATTTTAAATCAATATTATTGTCGAATTAATTTAATTAATATAATAAATTTAAATAAAGATTTAACTTTTATCAACTAGGTTATGATAATATATAGTTAATAAAATAAATAATAAAAAATATAAAATATATTAAAATTTCAAAAATAATTAAACAATATTATTAAAAAATATCCTTCAGATCTTAAACTATAAACTTAAAAAATAATGATAAATTAGATATATTTTCTTAGAAGTTATATATTAATAATTGATTTTGGAGTGTTAATAATTTAATTCTAATAATAACAAAAATCAATATATTTCAATATTTATTTTATATTAATTAAAGATTAATAAAAAAATTAGGATAGAAATTATGCTAAATAAATATATATTAAAATTTCTATATTTAATATCCTTTTATTATATTATAATCAAAATTATTTTATTTCTTTATATATAAAAAAATAAAAAATTTTTTAATTTTTGATTTTTCAAATATATTGTTAATTTTAAATAAATAAATATATATATATAAAATAAATAATGAGTCATATAGTTTCAAATTATATATTTAAGTATTATAATAATTGCTACCTAATTGATATTTTTTCTTACGTTAATTCATTACTAAAGACTTGATTATTCAAATTAAACTTTATCAATATTTTACAAATCTATGTTTAAGTGACCTTATTATTACTTAGTCATGTATATTTATGCTTATATATTTCACTTAGTTATAAAAAAAACATACAAAGGTTTATATAAATAAAAAAATCTTTTTGCTTAATTATTGATATATTTTGTTTTAATTATATTTAGTTAATACCTCAATACTAAGGAATCTAGTTATCATATATTTCCTAAAGTATTGAGAAACTTGCTTCCTCTACCCTCAATTATATCAAGCCCAAATGAATAACTATTGAGCTTAGGCTTTGGGAGCCAACTATAATGTTTGCCAAAGCTATTACATATATGAAATCCCATCAACATAGTTAATATTCTATAGTAAATACTGATCCTAATTCCAAAAGTCAATCCTAAATTTTAGCTACATTAGTCCATATAAATAGACAACAATATAAAGTTAGGTATAGGCCTAACAGAAACACAGGAAAGTTATCTGGGGCCTTATTAATCTTACTGATTGATGAATTGTCATATAACCAGTTCCACATTATTATTTCTTAATTCAATATAACTATAGGTAATTTTTAAAATAATTGGTTTATATTAAATATTAATTTATTTAATAATGTCAGATATTCCACTTAAAGTATAACCTTTAAATAGAGGAGTATTTATATAAGTTAATTAGTAATCAGATATAAAGGTTCATTCTAAGTTATGAGATATATCATCAATCCATTATTAATCATTATATTAGTGATTTATAAGCATTGCTATGCAGAACTTGTTTTGTCAAGGGTTGATTTGTAATTTAGCTTAGATAGTGTAGATAATAGTCATCTATAATAATAACAGGGTTTTAGTTGATTACTAATATTAATAGTAATAAAATTGAAATATTATAAGTGATATTGTAAAATAGTTTTAGGAAAGTGACAAATTGTTATTATTCACTTATAATTTATATATATATAATAACTTTTTTGATTAAATAATTAATTTTTTAAAATCAGTTATTTAATTTAAAAATATATAAATTAAATAATTATACTCAATTGTCTTATATTTTGATATTAATAGAGCTTAACCATAAACTTTTTAAAATTATTTAAAATATATGAGTAGTATTTAATATTAAATATTATTTAAAACAATTATATATTATTAAGTAAATTATTAAAAAATTGAATAAAAATTATTTTAAAATTATTAAATTCTAAAGAGTAATTTAAATTATTATTTTTTTAATTATTAATATAATAAAATAATATATTAAAAAACTTTCTATTTTATTTAAAAATTTAATTAAATATATTAAAATTAATTTTATAAATATTTTATTTATATTAAAGTTTAAACTCAAACTAATAAATAAAAGTATAAAATAAATACTTTATAAATTAACTAAGGTTTAAAAAAATTAAAATAATTATTGTTAAATAAAACCTACTAAAATATTACTAGAAACTTGAGCTTTTATAATAAATAATTATAAATAATGAATTTTAGATTCTTTTATTTAATTATTTATTAAATATAAATTTAAAATGCTAGATTAAGTTAAATTAACCTTTTTTATAAATCCTTTTAAATAAATATTTTACTAATAAGTGAATGTTAATTATTATAATAAATTATAATTATAAATGTTATTTTTATTTATTTTATGAAAGAAAATTAATTAATAATAAATTTTAAATTTTTTTAAATTAAAATATTTCTAATTAATATTATTAATATAATTTGAAAAATCCTATTATTTTATATAATAATTATCAAATATATAAATTTAAAGCTATAAAAAATTTTTTAATTAATAATAATTAAAAAAAACTACCATATTTAATATATTATTTTAAATTATAATTTATGTAAATAAATTGCTTTAGGAAATTAAAAAACCAGCTTATAAGAAAAAAATTTTTATAAATAAATTTAATTAATTTATAAAATATTAATATTTAGTCTATAATAGAGAAATTACTTATTAACTATTGTTGACTTTTTAAGTTAAGTCCTGGTTAGAGGGGATTATACTTATTCTTAATCTTTGAGTTACCTTGCTTTTCTATAATTTATAGTTACAATAAAGTTAGATTTTATTAGTTTCAGAATAAATTAACTAGACAAAATACTTGCACAGATTAGTAACAAAGTATATCTTTTTATTTTTTATTTCTAAGAAGAACCAAAATCAATTTATTTTCTAAAGCAATAAAAATCATCTTTTTATACAAATGTTAAATTCCTATGATTCCTCAGATAAGATTAAAATAAATAAATCCTAAATAGTAAAATGGTAAAATAGTAAAATAGTAAAGTAACTGATTAACTCTATTTTTAACCAATAACTTGACAATTATTAAAAAATTATTAGAAATATAGCAAAAAGTTATTAATAATAGAAGTAACTATTAAATCAATATTATATTACTATTCTTATATATAATATATCAAAGTGTTTATTTATTTTTAATTGCAAAAAATTCCTATTATATAAAATTCAGAGTAATTAAATTAGAATTTAATTTAAAATATTTGTCCTAATATTTTAATTTCAACTGTCAATTTAAATATCCTTATTAATATTATAAATTATAATTTCAGTTGTTTTTTTCATTTTATGATATTTTAAATGTTAAAATAATATAATATTATTTAGTTATTTAATTTATTTAAATCTTGATAGAAAAATATTAATATATTAATATATATAATAAATATATTGAATAAAATTAATAATTTATTTATTATTTACTATTAAAATTTTTCAACTGTTGTAGTATTTTAATAGTTTTATCTAATTAAATACATATACTATTTTATATAAAATATTTTAATTAATTTCAAATAATATCATATAATATTTGATGATATAATATAACTCTATACTAACCTACAAAAGTGAGTAATAAAATTAAAAATATATATATTTTAATTAATAACTAAAACAATTATATATATTAGATTACTTGAAACTATAATATATAATTAAGGTATATTATTTAATAATAGATAAATATATTTAGATATATTTAGTAAACTATTAGCAAAAATATTAACCCTTAATATTTAACCAAGGTGAGTTATAAATTTGCAGGTTTTTGAGATAAAAGGATATATTTAATAATATATAACCATATCTTTTTTCTCTCTTTGCTATTATTTTATATAATATTTTATAGATATACTAAATTTTTTTTGTTAATATTATTATACTTAAATCCCTCTTTAAAAAAATCTATTTGTACATTAATCAACTTTATAAAAAAAGTAAATCAACTTGTAATATTGCTAGAATTATTAGTGTTAGCTAATTTACTATAGCTAAAGTTGTTAAGAATAACAATAAAAAAACATTTAAACCTAAATTTAAACATGTTAAAATTATAAATAAACATAATAAGAAGTATATTTATAAGTTAGTTAATACAAGCAAGTATAGTACTACTATAGAAATACAACAGGAATTATAAAACTATACAAGAATATTAGTTAGCACTAATACTATTATATGTATTTTACATTAGTATAGATACTACTTACACTTTAAGAAAAAACACCCCCAATTAAAAAAATCCCACTATAAAATTAAGTGGGAGTTTAAATGTCACTACTAATATTAAACTAAAATTAATTAGAGTAAGGTTATTTAATCTAATGAAATAAAAATATACCTTAGTAAATTTAATAAAAAAGCTAAATACTTCAGAAAAAATATAGAATTACTTTATAACTATTATATTAATTTTACCTAAAAGTATAATAGTAGGTTAATTATTATTTAAGGATATATGTTGTTTTTAGGTGTAAAGTATCTTTATAAAGTTAATAGGGGAATTAATATTAAAATGTACTAAAGTATTCTAAACAATAAATTGAAAAAAACCATTGAATAATATAAGTTAAACAAATCTAATATTATTTTCTAGTAAGATAATGCCTCTTGTTATACTATAACTTTTATTACCAAATAACTTAAAAATAACAAGATAATAGTTATAAAGTAGCTTCTTCAATATTTTAACTTTAATCTAATTAAACACCTTTAGGATTAGTTAAAAAAAGTTATTAAAGCTTTCCCCCTAATAAAAAATTTAAATCAACTTTAGGAATATGTTTAAGAAGTATAAAACAAGATTAACTCTTTTTAATGTAAGAAGTTAGTTGATTCTATACCCTACAAACTTAAAGAAGTTAGAAAAGCTAAAGGTAGATATACTAAGTTTTAATTTTTTTTTATCACCAAAAACCTACAAATTTATAACTCACCTTAGGTAAAATTTAAAGGTTTATATTTTAGCCAATTAATAGCTAAATATTATTATTTAATGATATATATAACTAATAAATATAATAGATTTTAATTATTTAATTTAGGTTTATTTTATTAAATATTAATCAAGTTATTAGTAAAAATATAGGTGTTTTTGATTTTATGACTCACTTTTGCAGGTTAGTGTATTTAATAATTATTTCATATATAAAATAAATAGAATTTATTCAATTCTTTAATTTTTATATATTATAATGGAATATTTTAATGGTATAATTTTTAAAATTGATTTATAAAAAATATTATCTTATTAATCTAATTACATGAAATAATTTTGATTTGATAAAATTTAAAATATAGTTTTATATTGAGCTTTACTTATATTATATATGCATTTACTACATGTATCATATTTATAAATATTTAGTTAAAAATTCTTCAAGTATTATCAATATTCATTATAATAGTATTTACTATCTGATAATTATATTGGTTAAATATATTTATAATACAATGATAGTTCAAATATATAAAATTCTGTAAAATCAAAAATTGCTAAAAATGAATAAAATTTTTTTGTCATTAATAAAGTTTATTATGAATAAAATTATATCATTACCTAATTCAAAAAATACTGATACTTTAAACAATTGGCAAATTCCATATAATTATTACCAACTTTCTTTTTTAGCTAACAAAATCTCTAGGCCAATCAATTATAATCAATATAGGGATTTGATTGTATATTATATTTATTGAAATTAAAAAAAAATTCTTATTAAACAGTTGGTTAACTCAAGGGAGTTTTACTATAACTACCAAATCGGAGGGATCGTATCTTACCTATTACACTACATTCCAATTCTCATTAACCAAATCAAATGCGATGAGAAATTCATTAAATGCGTCACCAATCTAGTGACTGACCGATATTAAGTTTTCACATATCTCTCGAATTGGTGGCTATACTATCGAGCGAGTTCCCCTGCTTAGTCCCGAACAGCCACTAGCACGAGATCTATTTAACCCCATCAGGAATGAATCTGCTAAGGACTATAAAAACTGACATAAGTTCACTAATAAGAATGACAAATTAGCTATCATTAAATTAGGCAACTACCGGTTTGCCAATTCATTTAATTTGAAACGTGTTTATTTTAGTTAAATCTGATCCAGAAACAATATCGGACTTAGCTCTAGTAGATCCTAGAGTAATCCCATACGATGAAGCATTCAGGGTTCATCTGGCTGCCCAGCTTGTAGCTGCTGCTCCCCATATGGTGAGAAAAATGCTCACCTATTTGAAGACTTCGTTCGTCAAAACGGTAGTGCAAATCAGACTGTCGTTGTTAGTTGAGTCGAAGGAATGCTTTATTAAAACTCAATTTTAAACTTGGATATATCTATTAATTACTTAAATTATTATCTATGGAAGAAAAATTATATTAAATTTTCATGTAAAGATATAATTAAAATAATTTGATAATTTATCAAAATTGATGATATCAAATTTAATAAATGGAGAAATTTAATATTTTATACTTTGATTCAAATTTCGCAAATTTCTCTAAGAAAAGTCATATGAATTCCATGTAAGATGCAAATAGTGTATTATTATTGATTAAATATTTTATTAAGAACCAACCCTTAATCTAGTTTGAATTATTTGACTAACTTTGTCAATTGAATTCGGTAAATTTAAGGGTTAAGGTGAAATTCAGCTGTAAAATTTAATTGGCTTTATAATTTGAATTTAATTTGAGTTATTATTTTATTTTTAGTAATAATTTCAATTGATCAAAAGTCTTCACTATTATCAACGTTTGAAAGAAATATATAAGAAAATTTCTCCATTTTCTCATCAAATGGACTTTAAAGAACTTTTGTTCAATTTGTAAGAAATTTGACTAATTTAAGTTTGAACATCAGGTTGATAAAATTAAAAATTAATAAACACTTAAAAATTGAACAAATATAAATTAATAAACTGGATAAATTTCATTCTGAAGTCGATATTTCAAACTGTTGATTGGACGATTTTGAACTTACCACATTCAAAAAGAGTAACATTTCATCATTTGAATTCAGTAATTGAACATATTTGAAGTATTTAAATGAGATAGTTCTTCCAAAATTCTATAAATTTTATTGTTAAAATATAATAGCTACAATATATAGCTGAAATATGATAAGGTGGCCAAGAATACATTTATTTGAGTTTCACGATTTGGACTGGTTTCCTAATTTTTTGAAATATCAAACCACTTTTATTTTATATATCATGTGGACTTTTGAATTACCAGAGTTCCTTACCAATATCTTCCCATTTTTAAAGGATTGGATGATACCTAGATATCGTGTAGTATCTAATCAATTATGTGAAGCAATTTCTACCTTGGCAAAGATGTACCCCGATCAGGAAGTTGCTGTGATGGATATGTGCTCTGGAGGATCTGGACCCAATACTTTAATATCCAAACAGGTCAACCAAATCCTCAAGGGTAAAACTGAAAAGCCTGTGCAATTCTATCTCTCCGACTTATATCCCAATATTGAAACATGGAAACAAGTATGCTCTGACAATCCATATCTCAATTATGTTACGGAATCAATCGATGCAACCAAACCCTTTAAATTCCCTCAAGCTGATAAAGTATTCCAAACCTTTTACTCATGTTTCCACCACTTTTCTGATGAATCGGTTAGAAAAGTTTTGAAAAATTCTTTGGATTATTCGGATGGGTTTGCGTAAGAACTATATTCGATATTTCATTATATATTTAATTCATTTTTTATTAGTATTATCGAAACTACCAATAGAAATGTTATTAATTGCTTTAAAGGTGCTTTTCTCAACGATTTATTTATCCTCTTAGTTCTTCCTTTTTATATTCATAAGGTCCCTCTTTCTATGTTCATATGTCTTTACATATTCCCCATTTTACTATTTACTTGGAGTTGGGATAGTTTAATATCTTGCTTAAGAACTCGAACCAACGAGGAACTGATAGAAATTATTGAAGAATTAAAAGTTGAAGGTTGGCGATTTGAAACAGGTTATGGCTATTCTACATACCCTATTGATAGAGTTAATTGGGTGATTGGATACCGAACCCCTGAGTACTAGAAATATGTTGAAACCACTATTTAAAATTATTACAATACTATTTAAACCTAATTATTAAGATAAAAAATTATTGGAATAATAATTTTAAATTAATGGACATATCCTTAAGATATTAATTTTTTTTCTTTTTGAATAAATATATTTTAATAGCTTGGGTATTCAATTGATAAATTTAGAATCCAAGTCACAATCACTTAAAAATAATAATCCGAAAATAATCCTTATGTAATATTTGATAGTTGAAATAATTAATTGAAAGATTGTATCAAAATCGTCTCTCAAATCCTATTTATTAAAATAATTTGTATATTTTTCTGATTTATAAATTTAAGTTATTTTCAAAATCTTTCAGATAATTTTTGTAATTCAAAAACTATGGAAAATAGGAATAATTTCATATTGTATTGACAGTGTTTGGAATATCATAAATCAAAAAATATTATATTTTATGTCAGATTCTAATTCATTTTTATGAATGTAGATTAGCAAACTTTAATCAAACTGACAAATAATTAGATACAAATTACTATTAATATTGTATACTTTGCAAATATTCTATTAGAATTTTTAATCTGTACAAATAAATTAATTAAATAAATTTACTCCATATTATAATATTTGTTTAATTAGGCAATAAAATAAAATATTACTTTTTAGGTTTCAATAAATTTGTCAATATATTTGATATATTGTGAATTTGAAATTAATCATTATAATTATATTACCTATATGATTACATTAATTGTTGATAAAAAATAAAATACTATTCATATAAAGTAGTATTTTTTAGTTTATAAAAATTTGATTAGCTTAATTATTTAACTGTTTATCATATTTTCATATTTATACCCTATATTATGATTAAATTATTATGATCAATAATTAAAATATTATTAAATATGGGTTGACTTAAATATAATTATCCAAGCTCATATTTATAATATATATTAATTGTTATATAAACCTTATATTCAGTATTTATGTATTTTTATTCTAAATAAGATATCTACTATATTTAGAATTATTTTATATTAAGTGGAATATATATATAAATATGGTTATTTTCCACTGAATCATAAAATTTCAAAAATTCAATATATAATATTATTAATAAGTTTATAAAACTTATTTAATAAAGTGACCAATGCTATATTTTATATTTTATATTTTATATGGATTTTGTATGAATATTATTTATCAGAATCCAAAGTTTGGCTAAATAATACCTATCACCATATTATATCATTGTATTATTACTAATATAAAATTAAGATTAATTATTATCATTTTATATAAATTTCAATTACATTATTTTATTATTTTAAATTTATATTATAATAACTTAATTATAAATATTTACTTTTAATTAAGATCACATATATTAATTCAAAATCTAATATAATTATCTTAAAATATAAAAATAAAAATTCTTTTTATTTTTGATTTTTTAAAT
>JNEM01016992.1:0-25080 GCA_000697335.1 Conidiobolus incongruus B7586
AATAAGTATTGAATTATAAATTAATATTTATATATTTAAAATTTTGTAAAATTATAAAATATATTTATTTCATTATTTAAATCAATAGCAAATTATATAAGTATCAGATAACTATATATTAATTAGAATTACAAGCCTATAATAATAGTTTTTGATAAAATCTTAATTATCAAAATATTTCATATCTGATAAATAAATATAAAAATAAAACTGATATTATTTAGCAATAGTAAAATAAATAATTTAGTCAATTAGTGATGATATATAATGTTTATTAATTCAATCTTAAAACATTAAATATAATAAAATTTTTCATTAAACGATATTATCAAATATTCTTCAAAATCATAAATAATATAAATATAATGATGTGTTTTTTTATCTCACTGATATCTATTATATTAAATCTATCTTAAATATTTTAATATTTTTAATTAATAAAAAGTGAACTATAAGATTTAAATCAATTGTATTATCATAGTTATTATATTTATTTGAATAATATGCACTGATATAATTTATTGAAAAATTATTTGAAAATATTTTTCTTATTAATTACGGATGTCTTGAATAGTTTGGAAAATTAATCATAAATAAATTGATACTATATCAAGAGAATTTTATTAAATCATCAAATGTACATTATCATTTATTTTCACTAATTTTGAAATTTATTGAAATTAAGCATTTATTTGAGAAAAAGATATTGTAAATTTGATGATACAAAGATTATGAAGATAATGATGATAATATTTTGTTTTCATAGAGAAACTATGCATGTATATAATAATTAACTAATTTAGGATATTAATAATATATTTATATAATTAATTAGTTTTAATAATGAGTTTTTGATGGATGATAGTTAATAATGAATCGGAAATTACAATCAATTTGTTGAATTATTCATTATTAATGAACATTTGAAAGTAATTAAAGACTTATAATTCAAGTAATCATCTATTAAAAATCGCAAATTCAATGAATGAAAATATATATATGCTATTTACCTTTTCAAATGGTTTTTATTCTTATATTTCAATCAAAAAGTTTATTATTCTATATTCATTAATATATTTTCAAATAACAATTAATTATATTATATTATATGATTAAAATAATGTTAATAATTTAGTAAAATAAGTAATATATTATTCAATAACAATTGAATGAAGACTATATTTAAAAATTTACAATAACATAATATATAATGGGTTTCAGTTATTATCACAATTTAATATCAGTAATATTTGTATTAACTGTCTGTTGTATTAATTATTTTTGAATAATAATTTTTCATTGTTAGTTAATATTAACAAAAATTTGTATCAAATTTAAATTTTCAATCCATTAATTCTATCCCTTTTCAATTTTTTATCCCATTATAATCTCAAAATCATTTAAATAATTTTAAAATCAAAATAATTACGTAGTCACTCTATTCTTAAAAAATGAAAGTATTAGTAGTATCAATTTTAAGTATTTTGAAAGTGGTTAACTCTATTAAGAGTGAATTTATTCCCAATCAGTATATTGTGAGCTTTAGGGAAATTCCGGGCTTACGTTACAATGCTCAGGTTGAGAGCTTTAGTAATTTTATTCGGTCCAAAGGTGGAGATAACCAGGTTATTCACACTTATGACGAGGTGTTGAATGCTGTCTCTGTGAAGCTGAATGACGATACTCTTCAACTCGTGAAGTATATGCCCAACGTCGAGGATATCGAACAAGACCAGGTTGCTAAAACGTTCGATGTTCAGGAAGATGCCCCCTGGGGTATTGCGAGACTGTCCCAGAGAGAGAAGTTAGAGGTGAACGATTTTGGTAAGTATACTTACAGATTTAACTCTACAGCTGGCGAAGGCGTCAATATCTATATCTTGGACACTGGCGTGAATATTGATCATGAGAACTTTGAAGGAAGAGCTTCCTGGGGTACTACCACTGCTAAAGGTGCAACTGACGAAGATCGCCACGGGCACGGCACTCACTGTGCAGGAACTGCTGCTTCAAAGACATATGGTGTTGCCAAGCGTGCTAAGATTGTCGCTGTTAAAGTTATGGGGGACAATGGATCTGGTTCATATTCTGATATTATCGCTGGAATTGTCTGGGTTATTAAAAATCGTCAGGGTTCAGTTGGTAATGTGATTTCAATGAGTATTGGTGGTGGTCCCAGTTCTATTTTAGATAGAGCTATCGCTAAAGCTGTTCAGGATGGTATTGTTGCTGTGGTTGCTGCTGGTAATGAACATGCTGACGCCTGCAAGGGATCTCCAGCTCGTGCTAAGAAAGCCATTACAGTTGGAGCAACCAGCATTGAAGATACTATGGCCTACTTTTCCAATTTTGGCAAGTGTGTGAATATTTTAGCTCCAGGTGTCAGAATTTTGTCAACTTGGATCGGTGGTAAAAGAGCAGTCAATACGATTTCTGGTACTTCTATGGCCACTCCTCATATCGCAGGCTTGTCAGCTGCCCTGCTCAGCGAAGGTGTCTCCCACGACAAGATTAAAAAGAAGATCAAGTCATTGGGAACTAGGGGAGCTATTTCCGGTGTCAGCAAGAAAACACCAAATATTTTAGCATTTAACGGATATAAGCAGTGAAGCAATATACATGATCTCACCATTTGCAACCTTTTGCACTCAAAGATCTATCGCGTGATTTTATAAAAATATGTATATTGACATTTTCAATAAATTATGTTTCCTTTAATAATACTATTTTTTGAATAATAATTTTTGATGCGGTTTCCTATAAAGAGTGATATCATATCAAAATAAAGAAATTTTTCATCATAATATTGAGTATTAATTAGTTAGCTAGAGTTTTTGTAATGTGGCAATAGGTATGAATATGACCATGCTATAACTTATCTAATACTCTGATAATCAATATGGGATTGTTATTAAAAAGCTTATTGATAGTGTATGTAATAAAAATTTATGCTCAATTAACTGATTTACCGAATATTTCAAAGTGGAAGCTAGAGAGCGGTGAATTCTAATCCCCTCGAGTAATTAAATAAAACGATGACAACTATACTGCCAAATGCGGAAGAATTCGGAATTACAATTGGGTTGAAAGTATTGAAGTATTTGAGGATTATTATTTCAAGTGTATGAATAAATTGATCCGAAAAAACCTCTTAACGATTATTATTAAAAATTAAAGAAATGACTAAAAGGTTCAGAATTCCTGAATCATTTACAAATATCATTTTTTTATTTAATATTATAAAGATAATAGAATTATCTAGAAAATGTATAATCCAAGTTAATTACTGTTTAAGGGTCATTGAAACCAAAATTTATTTTAATAATTAAGTTTTTTAAATCACCCCACCTAGTTTACAAATTAGAATAAATATAATAGGTGATTTTATAATTTTTTTCCTCAATATTATTAACGTTTCCTCATTTTACTTAATAAGGTATTTTTTTTTAAAATTCCTAAAATAATGAATTTAAGCTTGATTATTTATATTGATTTTTTCTATAGTGATTAGTATGGAATATTAAAAGTTTGGATATAAAAATTTGAAATTGGATTAAATTCTTAAAGAATTATAAATGAATGACGGAATAGAAGCTTCGACAGCGAATATAATTCAATGCTATAAGTGAGTTGATATCATTAAATAATATTCGTGACATGTTAACTCTCACAATTCAATAAATTTGATTGAATTTTGAAATCATATAATTCACACATTTCATCAATAGGATTAAAAACTTGACAATCATGGTCGTATAACTGAGCTATATTATTATGAATCTATATTGTCGATATATATATATATATATATATATTGTTATATTAATTAGTAAATCTGAATGTTAACTTTGAATTAATATACTTAAATTCGAAAAATTGTTATAATACTCTGAGAAATCATATATAATTTTATCTTAATTATTAAGTCAATTTAGTTATTAATATTCAAATTGATGTTTTATCTTTAATAATTATTATATTGTCAGTAGTATATTAAAAGGTAATTCATTACTGGCTAAATAAATTAGAAAGCCAAGCATACTAATATAACACATTAAATATGTATATGATGACTAAAAACTATTTAATAGTAATAATAATAATAAAGTACTTTATTCAAATTGAAAAATAAATTGTTATAGACAAATAAGTCGTCAAGTTAGTTAACTTGAGAATAATAATAAAATTAATTGTTTGTTAATAATATATAAACACTATGTACCAAAAAACTACTTTGAGACTTCGCTCAGCTTAAAAGTTGAAAATATCGCCAAAAGATCTGAAGGGAGTGGCGAAAGCAGTAACCAAGATGGCGAAGATAGATAAGGTAACTAGGATCCAGAAGCCTTTAGCAGCAATTCTCACACCAGCCAAGTGACTGCCGGCACTGAGGACCGATGCGAATAAAGCAATGAGGGAGAAGGTATCACCAGAGGCTTTGTTACCATTCAAAAAGGCATTAAAGAACACTGCAATGGAGAGTAAGATGAAGCCATTAAGGAGTGGATGTTGAGCAGCTAAGATTCTGGAAGAGAAGGAAGTATCAGTGGTAGCGGTGGTAGCAGTACCGTTTTCGACTGTATCGGACTTGGTAGTAGTTTTGAAACTGGTAAATTGACCAAAGAAGTCAGCAATGAGCCAAACCAAGAAAAGGGTGAATGCAGCAGAGAATTGGATTTTTAAATGATCAGGAACCATGGTGATATAGATTTGTTGCAGTTGTGATTAATAAAAGCTTACTATTATAAATTATATTGAAATTGAACTTGCTATTGAACAATGACGAGATCAAAGTATTTATACTTGGAGCATAAAGGTTGATTAATAATGAAGACTTATTGGCTCCATCAATCAAAGAAGTAATAGACTTTAAATTTCCAAAATAGGACCCTGCAAATTAAGATGATGTAATGATCTCGACATATTGTTAATAACAAATATTCTAAATATTTCTTCAAAATTTAATTTAATTCTCTCACTCGACTAATATTATGGATCCCTTGATTCGGGTTTTGGAAATTCTTCAATGCTATTTACTTCAAATTGTAGTGCAAGTATTAATAATCAACCAGCATTACCCGAGTTAATCCATTCCCTGATTTCCTAATTCATCCAAATTGACCAAAATGTAAACAAGACAGATTGAACCCTGATTGTTGGAATCTAAATTGAGCAAATAAAAGCGATAAATAGCGAATAAGATTCAGTTTCAGTAAAAAACATAATGGAATTAAAATGAATCAATGGTTAAATTTATCCTGTTAAAACAACAATTCAATGAAACCATCAAGTATTAAAAATAAATATTAAATTTATTTCAATATAAAATGCATAATGATGAAATGATTCAAGAAATATTCAATATTTAATTTCACAATGTTCTCATCAGATAGAAAGTATATTTTTTTAGATTTTATAATTTAACAAAATCCCACTCTATAAGATCAAATTCTAATTGATTCTAAATTTCTATTAAATTAATCCAGATTCGATTAAAATATTTTGATATAAAAATTTCAATAGAGATCCAAGTGGATAATTTGTACTAATATTAATAATCATCATCTAAAAAAATGACATCATCCTATATAGAATTATTTAACTAAATTGATAATTATCAAGAATTATTAGTTATTTATTATTTATTATGTTCAAATTAATGCTAATTAAAGGTATGTTAAACATGATTTTAAAAAACTGAATTATTTTTATAAATATTTTATAAAATAGAAGTTACTAGAATTATATAAATTGATTTATTCAAATAACGTATATATTAATAATATTCAGTTTGGTTGATTATTAGTGTACTTGAGACATTATAAAAATTCAACTTAAACAATATTTATAGTATACATTAATAATGGGTTTATCAGAATTTGTTGTATCCTTTCATTCAACCTGAACGGTATAATTCATTTCAGCCCAATTAATGATAACATCTGAGTGGTGATTATTTGTTTGAGGTTTTAATTTAATAATGCATTAAAAAATTATCATTTCAAAAATTTCAAAAAATTTTAAATAGAGTAATTATTCTAAAGTTTTTATTATATTAAAATGAAAACATCCTTATTTTGTTCAAAAAACTTGTCATAAAATCTAATATAAATCTTGATAAAATCATTATTATATTAAATCAAAATCTATCAAAATATATTGTGCAGTATATTTTAATTTAGTTTTTTACGCTTTTCAATGCTTTGTAAGGACATATAATTGATTTCATGACAAGTTAATTGTACAAAATAGAGGGAGAGTTAAGGTTGTGTTTTATCAGAATTAATAGATTAAAGTAAGAAAAATGAATTGATTCTAGATTGATTTATACCATTAAAATTCAGGAAAAATAAAAAATCGCACTATAAATAGTTAAAAGTATAAAAAATGTTTTATAATATTGTTGATTTAAATATCTAAATAAATCAGCCAATAACTTTATTGTATTAATAATTTAATATTGGAAATTAATTAAAATTTCAAAATGTTTTTATGATAATATTTTAAAGAATATTAACAATAGATGATAGTAGATAAAATAATCATATATCGTTGTATCATTATTTCATTAAAAACAAATTTAGATTTAATGACTTGAATATGATTATTTATCATATCAAATTTCAGTCGTGTTTTGGATGATTGATAGTAATAATTTCATGGTACAAAATGATCTAAAGATGCTACAACAAATTATATCAAATTTTATAAAGAACGATATGATTTAATTTAATGATAATAATGATATTGGTTCTATTTTCGAAAAAAATTATTGAATATACTTTGTTATTTTTGAAATTATCAATAATCATTTATTCAATTTCTTAATTTATGTATAATGGATAATTTGATATTGTTTAAAATACTTTTAACAAAATTCAAAATATGGATATGAAATAGTTATCATAATTCGTAAAATAATTAGTCATTATATTAGTCCGATTAGATACTGGTAATTATGATTAACACAAAGAATTGCATATTATCATTTTTAACTAAAACCGCGTCATCAACGTTACAGAAGGTTAAAATTTTTTCTCTCATTCCTGACACATGTTAATATATAATCATTTTACTTCGAATGTACTTCTAGAATATTTCATCAGAGTAACTATTACGATTCTGGGCAAATTTTAAAAGAATAAACCAATTAACCGATTTATAAATAATTGTATTCTTTATGCATTTTCTTCAAAAGATATCAAAATAAATCAGGTTTGATGATTTAAATTGGAATGGAAATAGTGTTGATATACCGAAGAAACTCAAAAATATCTACTCATTGAATACAATAATACTTCTATATAGATTATATGTTCAAAATTCAAAATATGGTCTATTGTATTTTAAATATTTATTGATTGATATTATGCAAATTGCTTCTAATAAAATGATTGATTTTATAAATATCCTTATTTAAACATATTTTTCTTTACATATTACTGAAATTATTACATCGTAATATCATTTTTTAGTAATATTAAATAAGTTATTAATATACTCAGGTATATACAAAATAATTGATTTAAAATTTTGCTAAATCATTTTACATTAAATATTATTCAAATGTCTAATAATCACATTAATTCAAAATTCACACAATTTCATTTAAATTAAACACTCAATAAAAAATTTTAAATCTCTTAATTAATTGAAAAATTCAATATTAATTACCACCAAACTAAATGGATAAAAATGTAATGAATTATACTATTTTAAAGTACATGATTGAGATAAATTATTTTCAAATGAATAATAATTTAATTATAAAATTTTATACTATTATATTATTATAATATTTAATTTATTATAGGATCAATTTTCGCCTAATATAACGTTAGCTACTTAAAAAGTAATATTAATAGTAATATTGATTTATAACATTTATTACTTTTTTAATATTTGAATGTTTTCTAAAAGCGGAATTATTTTAAATATAATTAAACCACTAAGGTATATTTATTATATAGTGACTTAGTAATTTTTTGTTTAATATATATGAATAATATCTTTTTTTAGTAAAATTAAAAATTAAAAATTTAATTATATTGATATCCATTTAATATCGTGATGAAATATACCTCTTAAATGATTAATACTATTAATATTTAGTCATCAAAATATTTTAAAAAGATAATTAAATTGATGAATAATTTAAATCAGTTAAAAGATTGACCAAATAATCATATTGATATTTTAAAAAGTTAAATACCATTAAAATATTTTCAGTATATAATAGGGGTTTGATTATAAAATTTTGATATGATTTTAAATTTTATCTTATAATAAAGTTATTACTATAGAATAGTAATTCAACCGTATTTTGAAGAATTTGATTAAAAAGTATCAATTGTATAATGAATATAATTTAATATGAGCTATATTTTGTCATTTAGTCCTTTTTTAAATTATATAATCTGTGAATAAACGATTTTATTGAAAAATGCTAATTCAATCATGTATTAAATACTTATTATTGGACTGATGTTATTAGTAGTGATAAAATATTTTTGAAAATGATTGTTAAACCTATAATCAACAACAGAGTTATTCTAATTCTAATTAATATAACCAAAGTGATCCAACAAAATTATTGGCTGAGTTTAATAAACTTGATGTAATACTAATTGAATTACCAATATTGGGAATTTAAATTGATTGAATTATTTAATGACAATTGGCATTTTATTTGTGACAGCTTTCTTTACATTATAAATTTGTTTTGCTTTTTCTCTTTCTCCAAATTGTTGACATCACTCATTTTTCACGTTAAGCATTTCAAACCATCAAAATTTTGAAATGGTAATCTGGATATTTTTCTGCTTGTTCCCATATTTTTACTCGAGTTGTTTGGTCAATTACTATAAACTCCGCCGGGAAATTGAGGAGGATATTAAAAGACCCTGCTCCATCCAAGGACATAACTATTTGAGTATATTGGACAGATTTGAAACTAATTATAGACTTCGGGAAATGGGGAGGGGAAATGGATGTTACTATCGCTCTTACATTCAGCTGCCATCAGGTGATAGGGTATTTTATCCGGATTTTTTACCTTTGACAACTGACAATATCAAATACACCGTCAATGCACCAAGGACTTTGAAATTTACACATCTTTTGCTCTCCAAGTTGCCTAGTCATTACGAGCCAAGTACTTTTAGCAAAGTCTTTTTTTCAAAGCCTTCGGTATCTAGAGAAATAGACAATTATAATATTCCAGAGGCTGAGTTCAGTAAACCAAAGCTAAAGTCAACTATTGAGTTCAAAGACTATTGGATATCTATCATTCTACCCATATTTCCAGTTCTTTTCTATCTGTTTTATATATATACTAGACCCCGCAACCCTCAAATCCCCCAGGAGCCTTATTTTAAAATACTTGATCACCATATACTATATTCTAAGGTAAAACAAAAAGTGCGTGACTACACAGCAAAGGTGAAATTATCCTGCATTAAATTCAAACAATCTCTGCTGAATCGTATCTGCATTCGATCAACCCGCAAACTCAAGTATGCAAGGTTATTCAATGATTTGAAGCCAATGACATTCTCTGGAAACTCCAACGATGCGCACATCTTTCTGAAACAATTAGACATAATCTTCGAGATGAACCCTGATCATTTCCAAACCGATTCACAAAAGCTCACTTATGCATTGTTCCAATTGTCGCCCGATATCTTTGAGTTTGTGTATGGCTATATTACCAAATCAACGCCTATTACAGAATGTGAGTATTATAAGTTCAAGGATATTATAACCACATTTTATACCTATTCTCAACCTTGGGAAGATATTCAAGAACAAATCAATACCCAATTCCTACGCGAAGACCAAGACATATTACAATTCTGTCGTCAAATCATCTCGCTCCTCCTTAAAGCTGAATATCCTGAATCAGAAATTTGCAATATTCTAGTTAACAAACTCTCCACTGAATTCGGTGAAGAGATGACTGATGAGATAACTGATCAGTTAAAATCCATTACCAATTTAAAAGATCTTATATCGAACATTGCTGTGGTTTCTAGGCATTTGACGCATTTTCAAAGTTGTAGTATATCGGAATGTTCGTGTCACCTGGATCAAGATCAGAAGCCACCTTCCAACATGGATACTACATCCATTTCTAACGAATTTATATAATGTTATCTGAAATTTAATTCGATTGAATTTTATTGAAATCGCTTTAATAAATTTGTATTATTTTTATTTAATTGTAAATTATGATAAATTGAAAATATATTCAATGTTTAGCCGTTGAATTTTATTTTATAGTAATTAGAAAAATATCTGATTTATTGAACATATTTTATTATTTTTAGGTGTGGAATTAATTACAAATCAAATACATAAATGAAAATATAAAAAAAATACTAAAATACATGGCAAATTGATTTTGAATTTGAGCTAATAATTGATAATAACTTGATTAAATGGATATACCATTATTTGACCATATAAAATATATAACACCAAATATAAAAATAAAAAATATATTATATACTATATTTTTCATATAATTTTAGATAATTTTTTAAATGTAAAATAAATTGAATTAATTAAAATCCCATAAAAATTAATACTATCAAATTATAATTAAAAATTTAAAATTTAGTTCAAATTGTATATAAACTCAAATTATTTAATATTAATCTAATAATAAAATAAAAATAGTATAATAATGAGTTTAGATCTAATCACTTGTCAAATTCTAAAAAGGATTGAAGAAATAACTCAATTAACAATTTATGACCTCGACAATTTATTAAAAATACAAACTAAATCTATCAAAAGAGCTACCATTTCATTGAATATTAGATGTCTTAATAAATTGCTAAGTACAAAGGGTTTGAAAAATGTTGAGGTGGATAATTTATCTGTTGAAGTAATTATATTTTAATTTTCAATTTGATATTGATTTAATTAATGATTTTAATTTTTTTTATAGTTATCTAAATTAGAATACATTTCCAATCTAGAAGTCAAAGGAGATTATCTCAACTTATTTTTAAATGGTACAAAATTAATTCAATTAACATGTTCTAAAGTCCTCAACAAGGAATTTGAATTTAAGTCTGGTGATAAAACCATTTTGTTTCATCCCATTCAACTAGTTCCTCGCAGGGTTGATTTAAACGATTTGCGAGTTTCGGCGGTAGTTGACGGATTAGAAAAATTATTGCAAAAGTTTGAAAGTGATGTTATTAGGATTGGAATGGTTGAGTATGGAGATATTGCAGAATGGATAAGATTTTTTAATTATTTTGGAAATTTCATTGATTTGGAGGGTTTGGAATGGGGTGAAGAGGCAGTAGATCGATTATTAAAATTTATGGATATCAAACTTGAGCCTTTTATGTATCATAATATTATGCGATTTGATCAGTGGGATAAATTGAATGAATTAAAACTGTCGTTACTGAATCAATACTTGAAAGAAATGGAATTGGAATCAAGTGATTTTAATGATATTGTATATTCGTCAAAGCCTTATAATTGGTCAAAAATAAATGATTTGATCGATTATTTAAGAACTCAATTCCATCTAGAAATCATTGATACCGAGATCAAACCTGAGATTCGCTTAGATTTAAGAAACCTGAATTATAGCACACCCGTATTAATTCATTACACTGGCGATTATTCCAATTTCTTACACCAGTTTCTCACAGTGGTTCAAATGATCCAAAATTATCCCCAGGCAACTCGCATCATTTGGCCCTATTTCGTCAATAAAGAATTGCCCATGAATCAACTCCGATGTCTTTTGAGATTTGCTAGACCAAAATTAATTGAATTATTGAATTTGGCAGATGATGAAAATTGTATACTCGATAATATTGTGTGGTATCCCATCGGCACTAGTCAACAACCCTCTAAAGATATTTACCACCTTAAATTCAATCCCACCATCAACCCAATATTCGATTACATCTTAACCACAATGCGACAAATCATCGAAGAAGACACCATCAAACTTCAAGATTTAGAAATGCACCAAATTGCCCTTGAAAAGGTATATAATTTAGATAATTTGCAAACTGGTACCAATTCCTCCAACTACATTCACCATACATCTAGCAAATTAGCTAAATCTAATTTAATTGTCCAATTGTTGAATTTAAAAGCTTCCAAACCACTTAACCTTGCGTTGGAATCTACTATCACTACGAAAGGGTTGTCAGGGATTTACTTCCAGTACACATTCGCTAGAATCTGTGGTATTGAACGCAAAACGAGTATTCAATCATCTTCGGAAGCTGACTTCAATTTAATTCGAGAGCCGGAAGCCCAGCAATTAGCAACGGTATTATCAGAATACTCTCTAATTGTCAAAGAGTGCTATACAAAGTTGGATTTACAACCAATTGTGAATTTTACGTTCAGAATGTGTAAGGAGTTGAGCAATTGTAATAGATTGTTAAGGGTTAAAGGTATGACTAAAGAACTTGCTACAGCAAGATGGTCTTTGTTGGAATGTGTGAAATTGTGCCTGTTGGATTGTTTCAAAGTTTTGGGTATTGAAGGAGTTGAAAAAATGTAGAAATAAAATAATATTTACCTAGTAATTAATGTTATAATTTAATAGTGATTGAATATGATGTTTATCAATTATAATAAACTTATTATTTTACCTCATTTGTGCCTTAGTAAAGTTTAAATTTTTAATATATATTTTTTAGTTTAATATCACAGTTGCTAATATTCTAAATGATTATTATAAATTCTCAAAATATAAAAAAAATATTGCTTAGTGGTTGAATTTCAAAGAAATTTATTTAAATTATTAAATATTGTTATTGAGTTTTGGAAGAATATTCAATTTTAATGATATATTTTTTGAAATTATTTATATGATTTTTATATTGATTAAAACCTATTTGATTCTCCATTAATCGATAGGATCCCCATACTGATTAGTTTTTCTAGGCTGTTGAGATCTATGCTGTTGATTTCCAAACGAGTAAAAGTCTATGTCGCTGTTAGACTCTGACTGGAATTGAGGTGGATCTCTAGGTCTTTGGGGATGTTGGGATTCTTTGCGTATTCTATCCCAAGTACTCATATTGGAGTTATTTTGCGATCGAATTTGTTCCCAGCTAGTCTTGATATCAGAGCTCTTATCGTCGATGTCGTCTTGGAAATCGTCAGTTGGGTTGTTGACAGTGTTGGTGGGGGGTTTTATGTCTAGGTGTTATAAATTTATAAATATTGATATCAAGGATAATCTATGTATGTACCTTTATTGGAGTGAATATCGTTGTCCTGACTGGGAAATTGTCTACCATGAGGAAAATGTTGAGGAGGTTTCATTACAGGTAAACCTCTAGGATTTTCCATTTTTTCTTTCAGCATTTCATTCCTATTAATTTCACTAATTATACGATATGTTGAAATTCACCATGTATAATATTACCTAATCTCTAAAAATACTCTCTTAACGTTGTTACCTTCGGGCAAGTTGTTAATAATTTTCATTCCTTGAACACCTCCGATAATGGCACCAGCACTGAGACCGAAAATGCCTAGAGCTAAATTAAATAATTAAATATGAAAGAATACAAATTTCAAATATACTAAAAGATTACTTGCAGATAAGAAACCAGCTTGAAGAGGCTGAAATCTTTTACGAAAAGCTAACAAAACAAAATTTTAATAAAAATTGAACTGACTTATTGAATAGACAAATATTTACCTATTCCTAACCCCAAAAATGTACCTGACATCATACCCAACCTAGCTAGATCAATTTAATATCAATTCAATATTAATTAAATAATTTAATATTGATTATAAAATTACTATAACGTGATACAGTGTTCGAAGACTTCTGTAAAGCTACTTTCTCCTCTTCAGTGAAGTCACCTTCATTAATTCTTGTCTTGAGCTTCTCTATAATTTGATCTACTGACATTTTTTTCTTTTGTTAATTGAATCGTTATTAAATTTATTGGATCAAGAAAAATAATTTTGCGTTAATAGAATTGAAGAGTTTCAAATATTTGATGAATGAGGGATTTGTTATTATGGAATGACATCATTCTTTACCAATTGATTTTAATAATTGGAACTATTTTGATAGTTTTTTATTTTGGATTGAATATTAAAAATTATTTATTTGTAATAAAATCTAAATAATAATAAATTAACTTTTTTGGATTTATTGTATATAAAACAATTTAGCATTATATTCATTGGTATTGATCAATGCTATGGCCATAGCGTTTTAAGTAATCTTTTAAATCAGAAAATGAATAATTCGTTGCTTGGAAATTAGAATGTTTCCGCAACATTGAAATAATGGTTTCAATTAATTGATTAACTCGGTTTGATGGTGTTTGGAGTGAAATGTTCAGACAAGTGAATAGACAGTACCAGAGGCTGTTGAAATTGTAAGGTTGTTTTTTTGGTGGGTACTTGGCTGAGAGTGTGAAGTAATCCGAATAGATCATGACAAATTGATCCACTGCTTTGAGTACCCTTGGAATGTAGGATGGTGGCATGATTGCGGGCTGAGCATAGATATGGACATGAGGATAGTGATATCGGATAATCAGTGACAATGCATGAAAAATCTGTCTAATTAGAGCCAGTGTGCTTTGATAATTCTCGCTAATTTCAAAGTACTCCTTCATTAAATCTAACGTATAGATGTTGATTAGTTTATATTGTATTTCCTTGGAAAGTTGGGTGAGTTCCTGGTAATCACTATGACTGAAAAATATCTCTTGGACTGGAATATCCTTCATATTGATAATATGAGAATATTTGTCTTGTACTAACTTTATGTGGTTAACAATATGGAAGGATAGATTTGTCACCTCATTCAAAGCAGGTGTCATGGTAGCAAATGAGCTAATTAACCTTGGGGGGTTGACCGGAATTTGATAAAAGGGGGTCATAGTAAGATATTTTAAAACATCATTTGCTTGAACGTGATGCGCCCATTTATATGACTGGCTAAACTGTTGTGGGAGACCATGAATCACTGATAAAAAGGAATCTAGATAAAAAATCGCTTGCCAGATATGTGATTCTCTTATATGCTGGGATCGAGAAGGGTGTGTTTCAGGTAAAATACACCATAAATCCTTAGTGCTTCCTAAATCCAAAATTGTTGCCATTCGCGCAGCAGATGTGAAGTATTTATAAAATTGTATCATATCATGAAATGACATTGAAATCATTCCAAGGAAGAGCAAGGCTAAAATGTTATCGATTGTGGGATTTGAATAAATATGAGGTAAGTTTGCTTGCGTAATATACATACAATGTTGAAAAAAATGCTTTAACTGAAGATTATTATTAATTTCTGTGGTTGAGATGATTCTTAAGACTAGAGCACAGGTTGCTGGACCCAACAAGTTTAGTGGTGTATGTTCTATGACCGATTCAAAAAAATATTCTGGGGTGAGCCACACATGATAAGGGTCAAATTCGGTGAAATATCCTCGATAAACTCTCTCCATCAGCTTTCCACTTGATGTATTAGTGTCTAAATGGGGGTAAATTTGATACTGGTTCCTCCAATATTTCATTGCCTCCAATATCGTTAAATGGTGTAGTTTATAGTTGACAGAGCCTTGGTTCTTACTCTTCTTACGTTTAATAAATTGAGAATTATATAAATGATGAAAGATTAGTTTAGTTGGTTCGTCTGAGAGATTCCAATTTATTTTCGTCAAGTGATTCCCCACAATAGTCATTAAGTGTTCTAAACTCTGAAGCCGACTTTCGGTAGTCTTTAAGTTGGGTACAATTTTACCAGAAATAGGAGAATTAGTGCTGGATAACTGATTTTGCGAAGATATATTATCATTATTTATTGATCCCAACATTCTATAATTGATAAAACAATATAAAAACTAAAAATAAATCGATTAAATTTAAAAAACTACGAAATGCAAGGATTACATTATCATAATAAATATGGGTTTGAGAAGCAGTCAATTTCAGAACAATAAAAATAATATTAATTAGCAAAAGCTTGATTTAATTTCGATTGATGTGAATTTTTATTGTTAATTACTAATTCATAATTTTTCAATTCAAAATACTCAAGGCAATTTAGATACATTATATAAAGAGCTAATATGGTTTGACAAGTTTTTAATATTGATTTCAACTAACTTATTAGAATAATCTTTTTATACACATCATTAATCCAATTTGAAATTAGATATTTTTATAATTACTGTATTAAAACATAAACTCCAAGAAATATAGAAAAAATACAAGTTGAATTTTATGGATTTTAGTTATTATTGTATAATACAATTATGATTATATATTATTATGATATTATTTTCTCTTCAAATGATATAAACTGTATTAACTTATGAGGCCTATTTTTATTATATTTTCAAAATAATCAGTATTTATTGTCATTTTTTAAATTTCAACTATTTAAACCAAGTATTTCATTCTAATAATATAATCAGAATATTCAATTTTGTTTTGGCCCTATAATACATTTTTTGAAATGAAAAAATTTCCATCTAGCAAATATTTTTAGTATGAAAATACAATCTGATTGAGTCACCAAAGAATTTATATTGATGTTATGTAATGGCTCTCTCTGTTCTCAATGTCTATTTTCTGTAAAATTATTATTAAATGAACCACATGTTTAAACCTGGTAAATTTATTGCCAAAATTCAGAAGATTACAATATGATTCGTTTTAATGAAGAAAATTAAGGTTTTAAAGCTTACATATTTATTATAAAACTATCATCAAGAAAAGTTTTTATTTAATTTATATCAAACCTTGAATGATATATTCTGATCCAAAAAATATATATTATATTCTATTTTATCATTTGTTTATTTTTGATCGAATCTATTATTTTTTGATAAATTAAATATTCATCCTTTTTGTATTTATAGTAAGCTTATTTTAATTCAAATTACAGCTCAGTATATTCTGACTTCGAAAAAATATTTAAAATACTGTACTAGTATTGTGAGCTAATTTCAATATTTTGGTATTTACCATATACTATTAAATAATTAGAAACAGGGAAAATATCGATCAAACTAAAATATTTGTAAACAAATTGTATTGATATTAAAGGTTTATTTTGATTCAAAGAAAATCTAGACAACTTGTCATAACTGAATAAAGATTTAATGTTATGCTACTCTCATATTCAGTTACTAATTCTTAGATCAAATACCTTGATTTTTGCACAACAGTTATTTGTTTAATTTGTATCAGATTAAATTCAGATCAAAACGAATAATATTCAGAAAATCAAGAATATATATTTATAAAAATTGAATTAAAATTATAGTAATTATTATGAATTTAATAAATTCGAAAAAGTATTAATAAATAATATATATATATAGTTATGAAATTTATTGTATTATATATATATCATTATAAATTTTTTTAAAAAATATTATTCTAATTGATATAAAAATATTTCCTAGTTGATTAAATTTTAAATATATAATCTATATAGATCTATATCAATTTTGATGATTTAAATGTATTCTGATATTTTTGAGATATTAATATCAAATCGATATAGAGTTCAAAAATATTTTGAATTTATTATTATAAATATAATATATTAATATATACAGAAAGTATACCTTAAATAAAATAAATTGTTAGTATTATATAATGAAACTTTATTGAAAATATTTCTTATATAAATCTATGTATCTCTTTAATCCAACCCAAGTTTTAGTTAAGTCACCTCCAAGCTGAAGAGTGATTAACTCGGTTTGAATAGCATAACAAGTATCATAGTTTCGGTTAGTAATAGCTAAAATAAAAAAATATATTTAGCTAAAATGATGATAAATTTATAATACAAAATTACCTTGACAAAATTCTTGTAATTTTGTTAAACAAACGACATCAGAAGTCGAAGGAGTTGTTTCATTGGTATTGAATTGATTTAACCAGCTAAATAAATGATTTAATCTCTGTTGAGTATCTAACAAAATCTTTTTATCCATTGCCTGCAAAATTATTCAGTATATAAATTAAAATAACGAAAGTAGTATTGAATTACCTGAGAGCAGATTGGTGTTAAAATATTTAGACCTTGTTTAAATTCTCCTTCAATAGTATTAATTTGATTTTGGGTGAGTTGAGCATTAACATCTATCGTTGAAGAGCTATTGGAAGGGGTTTTCAAAGCAAAAATAGCTGAAGGGGGGTCATTCCAGTGCCCGTTCTTAGTGTGGTCATCACCTCTGAAATCAACATAATTTTGAACCGTCATTATGATATGTGTTATTATTCAAATTATTAGATTAAGATTAGATATATTAGATATTATACAATGTGAATTCAATTTCAAGCCAGAATTACTGAATTTAAATGATTTTGGTGGTATATTAAATGGCTAAAAATAGCATAAGATCAACACCCAATCAACAGCAAGCATGAGAATATTTTATTGAATTTGAACAAAATTGATCAAATTTCAAAATTGACAAAAATTGCTATCCATCACAACTTATTTTATCAAATATGTACTTGGTTTATTAAAAAGTATGGTTAGTATATATTATTTTGATGTTTATGAAACCTTGAAATATTTTTTCGAAAGTAATGTAAATGACTTTATATAACATCATGATTCATAATGATTTTGTAGATATAAAAACTACATATCAGAATTCAAATACAATCATGCCAGTTCAGATAAAATGTTGATTATAATATTGTGAAATGTTTTACAATTATATTTCCAGAATTTACTAATAATAATTATTTTAATTAGTCTTTATAGCTCATTTTATGATTATTGCAATTTATAAATTTATGAATTTAATCATATCAAATTCTATATATTGGTGATTATGAAAATAATTTACTAAATTTAGAAATTGAGCATGATTCAATATTTATGTTTTTAAATTAGATTCAAAATGAAGTTGGCTACTTGTGCTATTACTTTGTAATTTAAATAATGGGAATTTTTTGTGATTGAAAAAAATAAAGATTTTAATATATAAAAAGTAAAAATAAATATATATTATAAAATTATTAATTTTTTTTATTTCTAATAACTTTTTATTATACTTTTAACAAAGATCTAACACCTAAAAAATAATTCTTTTTATTAAAGACTAAAATTTGATCTTTCACAAACCAATTGAATTTTCCTGTAGAAATTTTCTTTCTTGTAAGCTAGTTTTTTAATTGCCTAAAACAATTATAATCACATAAGTTATAATTTAAAGAATATATTAGATGTAGTAGTTTTTTCTAGTTATTTTTAATTAAAAAGTTTTTTATAACTTTAAATTTATGTATTTTATAATTATTATATAAAATAATAGGTTTTTTTAAATTATATTAAGAATACTAATTAGAAATAATTTTATTTAAAAAAAATATAAAGTTTACTATTAAGATGTGTATAAGAGACAGTATATATATAATTCAAAACTATTTATTTTCTTATTTTTTTGTATATATTTTTTTATTTGAAATTAATAATATGTTTGAAAAATCAGAAATTAAAAAATTTCCTATTTTTTTAATTCTATAGTAATAACATATTAGTTTCCAAATGTTATTACATGATTAGTAATTCAAGTAAACAAGATATAACAGTTAATTGAATATTTCAGTATTTATTTTCTTAGTGAAAATTGTAATATTTTGATTTTATTAAATGATTATTTCAATATATAAAATAATTATTGTTAAATATATTTAATATATTTTTAATAAAATATTTCCATAGTTGATAAGATTTATAAAACCATATAAATAGAAAAGTATAATATAGTTCATTTAATTGTAATCTAATCTATTAACTATCAATTTGTGAATTTTTCAGATGAAGTATCAACATTGACATACAGTCAAGTCTCCCAAAATTAATTAGCAAATTAATAATAATGCAGGTATAATTATTAATACACCATTAAGTATTCCAAAAATAATATATAAATTGATTGAAAATATAATCAAAATTGATATTATATCTTAATATACAACAATGATAGTAACTTATCTATTAATACTAATCATATATTATTGATAATCGAGATTAAAAATCTTGATTTGGTTGTCCAATCAATTCAATAAAAAGGTTTAATAATTTGAGGTGGATTGACTATTCAAATAGTGAATTAATATTTCATTTATCTGTTTACAGAATGTTAGGAATATTGAACTTGGATTTTGACATTTGTGTCTGTGTATTGGATTTTGAAAATTTTATTAAAATAATGTAATTTATTAGATCTATATTTTATAAAATATAGATTGTATTATATTTTATACTGATAATATAGTATTACTCTTCATAATGATTAAATAAATAGACGTGTAATAGCATATCACTATATTTCAAAAACTTTAATTAATATACCTAAAATTCTATGAAATAAACTCAATGATTTGATAAGATAGAGTTATAGTCATTTGATAATAAAAATAAATTATTTTCAGATTTGGTTTAATTAATAAATATATATTGATTTTGAATATATATAAACATATTCCAATCAAATATTTAAAAGACTAAACAGTGACTCGAATTTTCAATAGTATTGGCCTATTTCCCATTCAACAATATAATAATCATATTAATATTTTATTATACAATGAAATGCTCATTGATTAACATAGGCCTATATGTATTATATTTATTCTTTTCAACTTGTATCATATTTATGAAGATGAAATAATATTCAAAGAATAAATCTATTTAAATAAAGCCTTTATATCAATTTAAAGGAATATAATAGCCCATAATTATTTTATTGATATAGGTTATTAATCAAATATGATGTCTCTGATAAGGAGTAAAATGATATACACGTTATTACATTCATTTTTAATTAGAAATATATTAAAAAATAAGTATTTTAAATCATACTTGGTTTAATCTCAATTATTGATAAAATAGTGTTATCTATTAGCAGTAGCACCAAAATATGATTAAATGGAAAAATTAATTATAAAGCAGTATAAATTTATTACAAAGTTTTAATAAAATTCCTTCAATAATTTAGCTTCAATTAATTTTAATGATTTATTTTAATTTATTCCAGTTGAAATCATTTATAAAATTTTTCTATTAAATTTTTAAATTTTAATTAAGATAACTAATTACAAGTAGTTAAAACAAATTGTGAAACAAAACATATCAATTTGAGGAGATTATGTTGAAAAAAATTGAGGTTTTTATTATTAGAAAATTTCAATTATTCAATTACCTTATTAAAGAATACAATTTGGTCGATAGATAAAAGATATTCAAAGAATTTGGGTAAAAAAGGGGTTAATCACCAATTGTTCTTATATAATTACGTATATAGTTCAGTCACCACCAATTTATTTTGAATGCCAAATTATGAACCAATCAAATCAAAAGATTAAAATTGATAAATTAGGTTGATATGACTAAAAATTTTCGGATCTTGACTAAATTGAGTAAGGTTCATTGATTCAATATAGATAAGTTTTGAAGTGAAACTGATTTGAACCTGAATGAATATATATTAACTTGAAAGGACGATATTATTGATTTTTTACGAAGCTCTTATTAATCATTTTTCATTATCATCTCCAATATTCTGTAATATATTATAATATTAAATCAAATCATTTTATGATTTAGCTAAGCATCACTTTATATATATCACATTATTTATTTCTTAGTATCAAGAATAATCTTTTAATTCCTTTTAATGGCTTTAATTAACAGATCTTTTGAGATATCGTCCCATTCTAAATGTAAAAATAACGATTTAAAAAGGCATACCACCTTTAGCGGTTTTGTGAATAGTGATCAATCCACTCCGCCCCATTTGAAATCCATCATATCTTGTGATGTTCATATGGCCAATGACATGGCATGCTTAGGAGCAGAGTCTAAAGGACGGACCATCATACAAGGGGTTGTAAGAGTGTATACATTGAAGGAAATCGTCTTAGAAGAATTTCAAGTCGAAATAATTGGCGAGTCGAGTATAAAATCTACACCAAAATTATTTAGAAAATTTCAGACCATGCCCTCTCAGAGTAGTAAACATCAATTTCTTCACTTGATTCAATCAATCGTAGTGCCTAGTCAACCAATGCGATTTGGAGCAAGGCAGCACTACTTACCCTTTGAATTCATGATTAACAAAGAATTACCAACTACATATGATACTTTTCTAGCTAAAATATCCTACTCTGTAATTGTCTCCATCAAATCACCTGAGATTACTCCCATGAGATTGATCCATCCTTTCAAGGTTCTCAGATGTTGTTTGAATAAGTATGAACCCCATCAACCTCTACCTTACCAGGAAATACTGCATGTTGAACATAGTTTAATGATCAAACTGCATATTCCCAAAGTAATTTTTCCTAACGAAAAATATGCAGGTTTAAAGCTAGAAATTCAAAAGTTACGATCCGCTGTACATTGGCCAAAATCTATATCCATTAGCATCATACAGAAGACTTCTTTATTAACCAATATCAACCACCCAGACCAAATCAAAAATGAGACAAAAACATATGCAGTTAGGAACATCCACCTCTCTTCAAGAAGAGATCAGGAATTGATTCAGTTAGAGGCACTTTTATGGATTTTCAAAGGATCGAAACTCAAATTTTCTACTGATACTTACCTAATATCTGTTCAGCACTTACTTAAAGTCCAATTTCAATTTCCAATATTTAGAAACAAATCTATTACCCTTATAATTCCTGTTCAACTTCAAGCTTATCCTAAAGAATGTTTAGAAATGGGAAGTCCACCAACATATATTCCTCCTCCCTCATATTCTTTATATTGATCTTTAATAAATATATTAATTGATGTGTTATATATTGATCAGGGGCAATGATAATGTATTTATTTTCAAAAAATTAAATTATTTGTTTTCATATTCAAGGTTATTGATAGAGCTTATAAAATTTATTATATTAAAATTAATTTTGAAATAGAAGATAAAAAATTTATTTTATAATATATCATTATTTTGGTTATTTAATAATTTAAATCAGTATAATCGATACAATTGACCATTAAAAAAATTATTAACAAAAATAATGAAATAAAAAAATATGTTTATAATTTATATATGTTAAAATATATAGAAAATATAAGAAAATATAAGAAAATAACAGATAAATGATTTTTGAGGATGATATTGAATACTTTGGATGGGTATATTGCCCAAAAGCTTCATAAACGGAAATATTGTAATCCTCAACATTGACTAATATTTCGCTGGAAACTACTGGGAATGAAATGGTATACTCTAAAATAAAATAAAAAATAAAATGAGTAATTGTTTTACTAATAACGAAACCTTATCAAAAACTATCTAAATAATATTTAACTAGTAATAACTTCAAATATTGATAATAGGCCTACTAAAGTCAATTCTTTTTTCTTTAATATAATCTGGATTTCTATTTACAGTTTGAACAATTTTACACTGCTTACCTTTAATAAATATTTCAAAAGGCAAAAATTTGGCCAGGAGCATTTGTCGTGAAGGAAGTCCGAGTCTAGGTTAAGGTTGTTGTCCAGCAAATCTTTTGTTTGTTAATCATAAAATATAGTAATTGATAATTATCATGTTATTTCATGGGGTTGCTCTAGGATCCAGGATTTGAATCTCAGTTTCTGTTAGACAATATTTAACGCTCGATTATACTCTTTCAATCGCTATAAATTCAATTGAATTGTAAGATATTAAGATTAAAGTTATTAAAACAATATTGTTTCAAATCACAAACCCTAATTGACATGATACTTTTCAAAAAAATAGATTTTTCTAAAGATAAAAAGCATATTATTAATATATAATATTTAATATTTGATACCTCATAATCAAAAAACTTTAAATTAATCTTAAATTTGGAATTCTTCAATACTTCAATAAGAATTCTTTAACATTTGGCATATGGTAGCTAGAATTTATTAGTATTAACTTTTAATTTTTTAAACGTGTTCACTGCTAATAGGAAGAAGAACTAGATATAGTTTTTTTAATTATTTACCAGCTGTCTCCATTTTTACAGAATTTTAAATTTTAACTGAAATTAAACTTATCAATTTAAATGGAGTAAAAGATTTTTATACCTTACTTATCATTAATGTCACAGTTTATTTTCATAAATGATTAATATTTATCAAAATTTGACATATGATTACTTTAATCTTTTATCGGTATGAATAGTTTCTACTATTACTATTGATTTTTCAATTATAATATTCATTTATTATGAATATTATCATTAGAAATGATTATATATATATATATATAAAATTAACTTTTTCTATTTTAATGAATTTATGAAAAATTATATTGATAAAAACATTTATTATTAGCCTTTTCAATGCTATAAAATTGTATATGAATTATTATTTAGAATTAGTATTATGATTTAATATATTTATAAAATCTTATAAAGTGTTTAAAAATACTAATATTTTCATTTATTTATTTTGAATTGATTTAAATATAATTATTTTTCAACAAAATTATCTTGGAAAACCAAAATTTTTTATTTTTTGAAACTTATGTTATAATTTTATAAATAACAGATATATTAACATAGTCAATATTTAAAGTTTAAAAATTAAATTGAAATATTTACTTGAAAAAATGGCAAGTTTCTTAATCTCTGACTTTTCAATTATATAGTTAGTTATAAAAATTAATTATATATACAAAATATATATTTATAACTATTTTCTTATTATAATATTTCTATATAAAAATTCATTATTGAATTCAATTGTTGTTAAATTAAATAATAATCATTATAAGGCTTTAATTTTATTCAAACTTAATTATATATAATTTCATATTATTTAAGATTTTTTAAAAATATATAAAAACGATGTTTATTATAAATTTATAATTTAATATTAAAAAGAATATTAAATAAATATTACTAAAATCAAAAAACTAATTTTTACTATTATTTTTCATTTATTAATAAGGTAAAAAAATATATTGAAAAACATTTATTAATTATAATTTAAGGATTATATAAATAATCAAATATCTATTATATTATTATATCATTATATTATTATATTTTAAATTAAAAATTAATATAAAATAATTTAAT